>OZ012738.1:132483780-132731280 GCA_963859935.3 Lathyrus sativus
CACGGTATGGTCATTACGAATATTCTGTGATGTCATTCGGGGTTTCTAATGCGTCGGGTGTGTTTATGGAATACATGAATCGTATTTTTCATGATCAGTTGGATCGCTTTGTGGTTGTGTTCATCGACGATATTTTGATTTACTCTAAGTCTCAAGAGGAGCATGGAGAGCATTTGAGAATTGTGTTACAGATTTTGAAAGAGAAGCAATTGTATGCTAAGTTGTCGAAGTGTGAATTTTAGTTGTCGAAAGTAAGTTTTCTTGGGCATGTTATTTCCGGTAGTGGTATTAGTGTGGATCCATCCAAGATTGATGCGGTGATGCAATGGGAGTCTCATAGATCTGTTACGGAGATTCGAAGCTTTTTAGGCTTGGCGGGTTATTATCTGAGGTTTATTGAGGGATTTTCGAAGTTTGCACTTCCGTTAACGCAATTGACTTGTAAAGGAAAGGCTTTTATTTGGGATGTTGCTTGTGAAAAGGGTTTCACTGAGCTAAAGAGAAGATTGACGACGGTGCCAATCTTGATTTTGCCGAATCTGTTAGAACCATTTGTGGTTTATTGTGATGCTTCTTTGACTGGTTTGGGTGGTGTTTTGATGCAAGATGGAAAAGTTGTGGCTTATGCTTCAAGACAATTGAGAGCACACGAAAAGAATTATCCTACATATGATTTGGAATTAGCGGCCGTAGTTTTTGTTTTGAAAATTTGGAGGCACTATCTTTATGGTGCAAGATTTGAAGTTTTTAGTGATCACAAGAGTTTGAAATATTTATTTGATCAGAAAGAATTGAACATGAGACAAAGAAGGTGGTTAGAGCTTTTGAAGGATTATGATTTTGGTTTGAATTACCATCCAGGTAAGGCAAACGTGGTGGCTGATGCTTTGAGTCGGAAGTTTTTGCATATGTCTGCATTGATGACGAAAGAATGGGAATTATTGGAGAATTTTTTAGACTTGAGTTTGGTTTGTGAAATGACACCGAGTAGTGTGAAACTTGGTATGCTTCATGTTATTAATGATTTTCTTGCAACTGTATGTGAAAAGCAAAAGTTGGATTTAAAGTTCGTTGATTTAATGATGAATGAGAATGAGGATTTCGAGGTTGATAATTTCGGAGTTTTGAGATTCCATGGTCGCATCTGTATTCCTGATGATGCGGAGTTGAAAAAGATGATATTGGAAGAAGGACACCGAAGTAACTTTCATCCGGGAGCGAATAAAATGTACCAAGATTTGAAGAAAATCTTTTGGTGGTCCGGATTGAAGAAGGATGTAGCTCAATTTGTGTATGCATGTTTGACTTGTCAGAAGTCTAAGGTGGAGCATCAGAAGCCTAGTGGATTGATGCAACCGTTAGGTATTCCAGAGTGGAAATGGGATAGTATATCGATGGATTTTGTTACGGGATTGTTGAATACACAAAGAGGTCATAATGCTATTTCGGTGATTGTTGATAGGCTTACTAAATCTACTCACTTCATTCCGATTGATATTAGTTATCCTTTGGAGAAGTTAGCCGAGATTTATGTTCGTGTGGTTGTGAAGTTGCATGGGGTTCCTAAGAGTATTGTATCGGATAGAGATCCTAGATTCACATCGAGGTTTTGGGAGAGTTTGCAAAAGGCTTTGGGTTCTAAGCTAAGATTGAGTTCGGCTTATCATCCGCAAACGGATGGTCAAACCGAGAGGACAATTCAATCGTTGGAGGATTTATTGCAAGCTTGTGTACTAGAGCAAGATGGTGCTTGGGATAGTTATTTAGCGTTGATTGAGTTCACCTACAATAACAGTTTTCATTCGAGTATTGGTATGGCACCATTCGAGGCTTTGTATGGTCGAAGATGTCGAACACCTTTGTGTTGGCATGAAACCGATGAGAGGTTGGTAGTTGGACCGGAGATGGTACAACAAATGACAAAGAAGGTGAAGTTTATTCGGGAAGGGTTGAAGGCTTCTCAGAATAGACAGAAGAGTTATCATGACAAGAGAAGGAAAGATCTTGAGTTTCAAGAAGGCGACCATGTGTTTTTGAGAGTTACACCGGTTACAGGTGTGGGTCGTGCTTTGAAGTCAAAGAAGTTGACTTCTCGTTTTATTGGTCCGTATCAGATTACTGCACGAGTTGGTGTTGTGGCTTATCGTGTGGCGTTGCCTCCGAATCTTTTGAATTTGCAAGATGTATTCCATGTTTCGCAACTTCGGAAGTATGTTCCGGATCCGTCATATGTTATTCCTATGGACGAGGTTGAAGTAAGAGATAACCTTATGGTTGAGGTTGTACCGATTAGGATTTTGGACCGTGAAGTTAAGAAGATAAGAAGCAAGGATATTGCGCTTGTGAAAGTAGCATGGGGAGGCGCTTCAGAAGGCAATATGACTTGGGAACTGGAGAGTGGGATGCGAGAATCGTATCCAGAGTTGTTTGAATTAGGTAATATTTTCGAGGACGAAAATTTCTAAAGTGGGGGAGAGTTGTAACGTCCCGATTCTGATTTCCCATTTTTGTTGAGTCTTTTGATTTATTTGGTTGATTATTATTTTATTTGTGGAATTGGAATATTAATATGTTATATGTACATATTGTGATATTTTATCATTTGGAGAGTTTTGGGAAATTAAGTTGGAGAGTATTTTAGATATCCCTTAATTAATGATAAGATGTGATATTGTGTGAGAAAAATGAATTGATAGATATTTTGAGAGAAATAGAATAGAAAGAGAAACATAAGAGAAAGAGGAAAGAAAGAAAGAGGAAGAAGAGAAAAGAGGAGAAAGAGAGGAAAAGCTTGGATTCATCAAGATCAACTTCTAGGTTTCGATTAATCGGGTAAGGGTGTGAAATCTTATTATTCTACTAAGGTGGATCATTCTACAGTTCTTGTTCTGCGGTTGGCAAATTTTCGGGCTCTTTGGTATTCAACCGTCTTCTACTGTGAATGTTTGAAAGCCGTTCTCTTTTTATCCCTTCAGGTCCAAGTCGTTTGAATAGGGGCAGCTGTTGTACCCCAAAATTTGACCAACCTTTTCCAGTAATTTGGCTTATGTTTCGTTTCATTTGCATCTGCATATCATTTATCACATACTGTGCATTTTGTCAGCCAGAGTAGTTTATCGGGATTACGGTCGCTTCGCTCGTGTTTCAGGCGATTCAAACCAGTTCAAATAAGGAGATTTATTTCGGAATCGAGTGGAGTTTGTTCTCGTTCTGTTGGTCCGGTCTATGCTGATAATTTCGGTTGCGTTTCGGTGTTCGCCCGATCTTTCTGTTCTTTTATTTCACTGCTTTGTATGATTTTTATTCTTATTTTTTGCTTTTTATAACTTTATAATATAACTGTTAGTTTTTATTTAAAATAGGTTTCTTTAGAAAATAGGTTTCTTTAGAAAATAGGTTTTAATTGGTTAATTAGCTTAGATTAAGGTTTTTATTAGAATTTTCTTTAGAAATTATTTTCTTTTAATTATTTATTTAGATTAGATTATTATTAATTAGGATTTGGTTTATGGAATTAATTTAGTTTTTAGTGTAGAGTATTATCATCCAACTAATCATTCAGCATCACCATTAACCTTCAGTTTTATTAATTAACTCGGTCATTAAGTCCTAACAACCAAGCTGCCACGTGTCGTCATTCTGCATATAAATGCATTATTCATCATCTTTGTCCTCACACACACAATCCTAGCTGCCTACCCATTGTTACTATTCACCATCTTTTTCGTCTTTCAACAGCCACCGTATCCTTCTTCACTCTTCATTACCATCCACGAATCTTCCACCAAATCACAACCATTCCTTAAGCTTCGTCTCCTTCAAACATCGACTTCAAGCCTCAACAAAACCATCACCGCATAACCTTCCGTCCAACCCTGCAAAAGACTCATCATCTTCATCACCTTCACCGTAAAACCCAGAAACATCATTGCTCAAACCTCCTTTAAACCAACAATGAAACCCATTCAAACTCACCTCAGATCAGAGATCAACCCAGAAACTTCAACATCTTCATCCTCCAATCATCCCCTTCACCGAAAATTCCTTCAAACAGAAATTCACCTTGTTCTTCAGCAACATCAAATCCCAAATCTCCAACACTCAACAGAACAACCTTTGAAACCCCAATCGCAACCCATAACTCCTTCAACACGCCTCCAACCCTCAACAAACTTCTGCAAAACCCATTTTGAACCACCATCAAACCCATTCTCCAATTTCAAAAAATCTCAGCATCACTCAACGTTAACCCCTCCGACCCATGTTCTGAAACCCAAACCCATTTTTCTTCTTCTCGAAACAACCGCAAACCTCCGTCGTTCCTCCATCAACCACCAAATCCCAACACTAACCTCCATTTCCGATTCTCACTCAACCTCACCAAACCTATTTCTATTGACACACACCACACCTTAACAGAAGGTGGAGAGAGATTTGAGATGTACGAGATGGAGGGAGGGACAATTTTAATGAGTGAAGGAGAAAGTTCAGTATTGAACAGGGAGAGGGATACGACGAGTCTTCAAGAAGAGGATGTTGTTTTGATTTTATTTTTGCTTTTCTTTTATTATTATTTGCTGCTGATTGTGGTTGTTGGGCTGTAAAGCCTATGTCCCTTTATTGGATCTGCACTTCCTTGTTTTAATTCATAAACCCCCTGGTTTTGTTTTCATTTTAATGTGTAAATACATTATATTTAGTTAATGTGTATATATTATATTATTATGTAAATATATTATAGTTTTGTTTTTATAAGATTTCTTTAGAGTTTATATGTATATTATCTATTTTAAATTACAATTTTGTTTAGAAGTTTTATTAATATTTCTTTTTTTATATTATTTTCTATTTTAGAGTTATCTTATTTCTCATTTGTTATTGGGCATTTTGTCCCATTTTCATCTGTTTGGGTCGATGACGACATTTCCGTAATCCATTACTAGTCAAATTATTGATGAATAATGTTGGATCCGAGACCATCTCTTTTCTCTCATCATTTCTTCTTCTTTTGATTTTATTTTGACTTTCTTGGATTGATAAAGTCTTGTATTCGTACGCATCAGATTTATCGGAGTTGATAACCTTCCCAATTTTAAATCTATAGAAGATGACCATTTGGGTCATTTTCTTTACTTTGGGATCGCGATAGGCTACCTTCATTTAATCGACATTATGTTTGCGATTAAGACGAGATCCCACTGTTTTTGGTCCGTGCGACACGATTGAATTGGAGAATGATCTTCAATATCATTTCTCTATCTTGTCCATAGCACGGATATCAATACGCGCCCTCCTATAGTTTGACTTCCATTCATAATTCGAGCTACGACGGTTTAGCGTCACATTGCTCCCGATTCAATTTTGAAACATCATCACCAAGGATCAAAGAGGAGATTAGAAGCTTGGAAATGGAGCTTGCACGCAATTTCAAGGGTCAACGGTACCACTCCGTTCGGTAACATTTTTCTAATTCAATCTTTTCATAAACCGTTGAGTGTTGTGAGCCGTAAACGATAGACACGTGGGAAATGATGAGTGGGGAGCCTCTTCTCATTCATTTAGAGTGTTTAGCATATGTCCTTTGGACAATATGCGACGCATTCGCTCCTACGTCTTAGGTTTTAGAGTGTGCATCCCGATCTGTTTCCTTTCTCTTGCATCCTTGCGATTGAGCCCCTTTTCTCTCACCCCCGTGCGATCGAGACCCGTTTTCCTATAGTTGGCCGAACTACAACTGCTCTGATTTCTCATGATAGATAAGAATATGTAGGCACAAGACGCGATGTCTTGGCGAGCACACTAACAACTAACTTCTCTTTTCTCTCGCCTCAGTGCGATCGAGACCTTCCCGCTAACGACTAATGTCCCCTTCTCTTGTCCCCGTGAAATCGAGACTAGCCTGTTGTTCTAACCCTTTAGGTTCCCCGTACCTTTTAACCCATGACATACTACGTCCGTTCTACCGCAAACAGGTAACGACTAAGTCTCCAATGGTCGAGCAGCAAGCTAGAATGCGTGCGCTAGTATCGTCTACCTTTTCTCTCGCTCCGTGCAATCGAGAATACCCTGTTTACTCGTAGTTAGCCTAAACTATGTTTTGTTCTGATTTCTCATACCAGATGAGAATACGTAGGCACAAGACGCGATGTCTTGGCGAGCAACCTCCCCCGTAGTTTCCCGAACTACGTTGACTCTGACTTTCCCATTGCACGAGGGAATACGTAGACATAGGGAGGCGATGTCTTATCGAGTCAGTTCTTTCAGTTCCTCCCGTTTAGCAGCATCCGTAGATAGTTTGTTTTTCACCTATAGATTTAGACGACAAGCGTGGATCCCGTTGAGTACAACGGACGTGAGGGGTGCTCATACCTTCCCCTTGTGTAACCGACTCCCGAACCCAAGATTTGGTTGTGATGACCTGTCTTTTCCCTTTTTCGTAGGTTTTCTCTGATCGTTTCCTTTCCCTCTCTTTGGGATAAATCACGAACGGTGGCGACTCTACTGTCCTTGTCGGCCCCCCTCTTTCGCAGCGATGCGACAATAATGATGCAAATGAACAAAACATGAGCCAGTTATAGTTAAAATGAAAGGGCAAATATTGGGGAGCTACAGCTGCCCCTATTCAATCGACTTAAACTTGAAGGGATGATAGCATCAGCTTTCAGACATTTAAGGTAGAAGGTGATTGAATACAAAAAAGAACTCGAAAATTTGCAAACTGTGGGGAGTAACAAAGGTAAGATGCCAACCAAAAGTTGGAACGAAGGATACTAACCAAAAGTTAGGATAAACCAGAGGATACTAATCAAGAATTGGAATTCAACCAAAAGATACCAACCCAGAGTTAGGATAACAAGATACTAACCAAGAGTTAGGGTAAAACAGAAGATACCAACCAAAAGATACCAACCAAGAGTTGGGATAATAATTGAAGGATACCAACCAAGAGTTGGGATTCAACCAAAGGATACCAACCAAGAGTTGTGATAAACAACCAAAGGATACCAACCAAGAGTTGGGATGCAACAAAAAGGTACCAACCAAGAGTTGGGATGATAACCCAAAGGGTACCAACCAAGAGTTGGGATGATAACCCAAAGGGTACCAACCAAGAGTTTGTATAAACAACCAAAGGATACCAACCAAGAGTTAGGATAAACAACCAAAGTATACCAACCAAGAGTTAGGATGTAACAAAATGGTACCAACTAAGAGTTGGGATAACAACCCAAAGGGTACCAACCAAGAGTTGGGATAAACAACCAAAGGATACCAACCAAGAGTTGGGATAAACAACCAAAGTATACCAACCAAGAGTTAGGATGTAACAAAATGGTACCAACTAAGAGTTAGGATAACAACCCAAAGGGTACCAACCAAGAGTTGGGATAAACAACCAAAGGATACCAACCAAGAGTTGGGATAAACAACCAAAGTATACCAACCAAGAGTTAGGATGTAACAAAATGGTACCAACTAAGAGTTGGGATAACAACCTAAAGGGTACCAACCAAGAGTTGGGATAAATAACCAAAGGATACCAACCAAGAGTTGCGATGCAACAAAAGGGTACCAACTGTCGCTACTGCGAAAAGGGACAGTAAAGACAGAAGAGTCACCATCGTTCTTTATTTATCCCAAAGAGAGGGAAAGGAAACGATTAGAGAAAACCTACAAAAAATGGAAAAGATAAGTCATCGCAACCAAATCTCGGGTTCGGGAGTCGGTTACGCAAGGGGAAGGTATGAACACCCCTCACGTCCGTTGTACTCAACGAGATCCATGCTCGTTGTCTATCTAAAAGGATGTTAATCTATCAAAAGGCTGCCTCACAAGGACAAAAGAAAAGAAAAGAGACTCGATAGAGCATCGTCGCTCTATGCCTACGTACTCCCTCGTGCAATAGGAAAGTCAGAGTCAACGTAGTTCGAAAAACTACGGGTGAAGGGGGGAAAGGTTGCTCGCCAAGAAATCATCGTCTTGTGCCTACATATCCTCATCCAGTACGAGAAATCAGAGTAAACGTAGTTCGGGCTTACACGACAACAAATTGGTTCAAGTGTTTTAACTGAGTAGGGTTAAGCCTTCGTTCTAGCAGTTAGGGACGATGCCTGTTTGCGGTAGAACCAAGACTTAACACACTCTTTCTGAAAATGATTTTCCAAACAATCCCGAAGGATAAAAAGGTTTGAGGTTTTGTTTTGTATTTTTTAAACAAGAGTTGAATTGAGTTAAGTTTGTAACTCATGTTGGACTAAAGATTATGACTCGAGAGCGAATGTGTCACATATCGCCCAAAGGGCATACGCAAAACACTCTAGACAGATTGAGAGGAGCACCCCAACTATCATTCCTCAAGTACTTAAGGCTCGTAGTGTACACTATTTATTATCCTTTATTAAGTGTCTTAAGATGTTTAGGAGATGAGAAGAGAGGACACAAAATCTAAGGGGAACTGAACCCTAATGTTATCATGCACAATGCTCCTAAAGTTGGGATTAAAAGGGGACATCTATCATAATGTTATCATGCAAAGGATTGAACGCCTAATGTCTCTCCTACTCCCATCTTAAACAGAGGGACTAGGAATCCTAAGGGATCATGGCAAAAGAACAAGTAAACAATAAATAATTCAATCACAGATGAATTGAAGAAAAGAGAAGAGGTTGACTTAAACAAGTCAAGACAATGCAAACATGGTATCAAAGATGCAAAGATGAATAACAAAACTTAAATGATGCAAACAAATGATCAAAACAAGTTGAATTAAACAAGTCAAAAAGAGTGAGATGAAATGGGAGAAGTTACAACTCCTACAACCATTCAAACATCAATCACTAAAACAAAAGTCAAGCATAAAACACAAGCAAAGGACATGATCAAAATAGAAGATGGGAGAAAAGGGACTTGGGAAGCAAGCATATGCAAAGTATCTCAACCAAACAATCCAAATTGATCATGGGAAAAAGAAGAACAAACAAAAATTAAAAGTGATACATCATTCAAGACAAAGTCAAAGCATAAACATGAACACCAAATTGTCTTAAATGATGATCAAAACCAAGGGGGAAGAAGTGAAACCAAAAGAAAAAGGTTCAAATCAAGATGGAAAACAAATTAAAAACAAGATCCAAGTCAAGGTAAATGGAAGAACCAAAGTTCCAAACCATGTTCAATACTTACACACAAGTGGGAATGCTCAACTTCCAAGTAACTTGTGAAACAAGTTACACAAGTGTATGACCTAAAAATGAAAGACCAGCACCTTAATCGTGTCATAAATAACCATCAAGGCTCATAGGGTGCATATGGGATCCATAAAAGTCATTTCTCAAAGGAACTAGGTCAAACTAGTTTGTATGAACTTCCTCTAAGATGACTTGACTTGCAAGCTTCATAAAAAATAGGAGGATTGCTCAATAAAATCTAAATAAAATGCACAAAGTAGCCAAGTCCAATGGAAAATAGAAGCCAAAGTTTCAAAGTCAAGCTCAACTCAAGGCATCACCAAAAAAATTGATTATCAAGGGTGCTCCATCTTATCGAGCATTAACCGAGGGGCATTAAAAGTTAACTCAAAATCAACCAAAAAAATGATCAATCATGCACCAAATCTACCCTCAAAGACCCTTCAATCCATCATCTAAATGGATAAGGAGTCTTGATCATAGGGTATTTGAATTAGAGGTTCAAATGATTATAATCCAAAGAAGACAACATTAAAAACACTTCCAATTGCAAAATTAAAATAAAATGGTAAATGAAAATAAAATCAGAAAATAAAATTATTGAAAATTAAATAATGTCTTGAAATGCAAGAAAATAAATTTGGGGAATTTTCTGACGATTGGAAGTATTTTTAATAAAATAAAATGGAAATAGAAAAGAAAATAAAATAAAAATATTTGAAAGACCAAAGGAGGTGCAAGAGTAAATTTCAGAAAGAACTAAAAACAACTGTAAGCGCATATGGGCTCTGAATTAGGAGGGTGCTAATATCAATTGCAAGGCCCAATTCTCCCACTCAGACTTGGCTAAATGAAACGCAACGTTTCATTTATCCAGTCACCAATCCACACTCCAACAAGGCAAGGTCAACCCAATGAGAAAAGAACACCTCACACAATCAAAGATTCAAAACCTGCCAACTCATCTTGGCCTAAAAATAGACCAGACGTCGGAGCTATGGCTCTAGTCGTCTTCCTCGGCGAGCCTGCTGTAGCTCAGAGGAAAAACCTCCATAAAAATCCACAAATCTGGTACCATTCGAAAGCTGAAGTAGCAAGGAGCTCAAATATGCCATTCATTTTCCAAAAAGGCCCATGGATAAAGAGAAACAAAGACATGAATTTCTTGATGCTCATGTTGAAACTTCAATATATAGATAAACTAATGATCCAAACATGGCCTATGATACATAGGGCTTCAGATGCACATCATCATGACCCTATTTGATGCCTAGAATGAGAGAAAAAGAGTGGAGAATCTAACTGAACAGAGCAGCTCCGTTGGCTCTTGAAGTGGCACGCAAGCTTCAGTACAAGCTATGCAATCTTCTCCTTGAGCTTCATTGTTAAGGAAATGAGTAAATATTTGGAGAAATAGCCCAGGAAGCAGCTGATCCGAAAATGACATCTTATATGTTTTAAGATGACTTCCCATGAATTTGAAAAAAAGTGACCTATAATACCACTTCATGTTGGCACAAATGAGACAATTATCTTCATGATCATGTATTGGTGTACCAAAGTTCAAAAATGAAGCAAAATATAACTTGTAATGCAAGGTACTTAAGTCATGACCAAACTTGAGTTCCATACATGAGAAAGAGGAATTATAGGACTTTTTAGAAAGCTAAGACAATGAGGAACAACTTTTATGTTCACCTAAAGTTGAGGAAAGACTTGCTTCTATGTTAAAAATGCCTTGGAAGTGAGTTGACTTTAAGTTGACCAAAATTATCTTCATCTGAGGACCCTAACTTGTTGGCATCATAACTTAAGGTGTACAAACTCAATGGATGAGTTCTAGTACTAAAAAGAAAGCTAAGAACATGCCCTACAGGTTTCATGTTTTCATGAAAAGGAGATTGAGCTTGCATCATATGGTAAAAGGACTTTGAAGTTGGGCACTATAGAAGGGGATTTTACACTGAAACTAATTGAAACCCTAATTTAGTAACCTTTTCAACTCTTGATTCTTCTTGATTGGATCTTAACATGACATATTAGATGTTTTAAGATGACTTCCCATGGCCTCAATGACTTAGAACCCAATCTTGAACCCCCTCAAGTCCACAGTTGACCTTGAGTTGACCAGATAAAACCCTAGTTCCAAGTCCTTTGTCTATGCCCTTTGCAGATGACTTGAATGACTACTCAAACCCCACAAAGCCTCTCCAAGGTACACAACGAACTTCAAAACCATGTCCTGTCCAAATAAATGACCTCATGAACTCCTGATGATCCTCTGATGAGCCTCTGGTAACCCTCAAGATAGGAGGTAACAACCCCACACCAATCTCTCCCTTCAAAGAGCTTTGAAACTTCTCCATGATGATGAAACCCTGATGGCTTGTACAAATGCTCTGACTTGAGCTTGAGCAATGAAGCTTTTCTCTTGAATGGCACAAGACACCTCTTGATCCCCTGTAGAGAACAATGCTATGCAAATGTTAAAATGGAATGAAACACAAGCCAAGTTAAGAAGAAAAGGTTGGTCAAATTTTGGGGTACAACAGTTGCCCCTATTCAAACGACTTGGACCTGAAGGGGTGAAAAGCAAATGACTTTCAAACTTTCAAGGTAAAAGACGGTTGAATACCAAAGAACCCGGAAATTTGCCAACCGTAAAGAAATTATAATTGATAACCATAACCGATAAAATCTGTTGGGGGAAATGTGATAAGATGAACGCATCCATCAAAGACATCATATTCTGCTGGGGTCTGGATACAACTCAGGCAAGACAAATCATTGGTCGGGGTCTGGATACTGTGCAGGCTAAAGGAAACAATCGCAATATGTCGGGGTCTGGATACCGCACAGGCGAAAGAAATAAACCGGTGGAAGTCAGGGTCTGGATACCGTATGGGCTAAAGAAAACATCATAATTTGCCGAGGTCTGGATACCACACAGGCGAAAGGAATAAACCGGTGGAAGCCGGGGTCTGGATACTGCATGGGCTAAAGAAAACATCGTAATCTGCCGAGGTTTGGATACCGCACAGGCAAAAGATATAAACCGGTGGAAGCCGGGGTCTGGATACCGCACGGGCTTGAGCCAATAAACCGGTGGAAGTCAGGGTCTGGATACCGCACGGGCTAAAGAAAACATCATAATCTGTCAGGGTCTAGATACCGCACAAGCGAAAGAAATAAACCGGTGGAAGCTGAGGTCTGGATACCGCACGGGCTAAAGAAAACATCGTAATTTGTCGGGGTCTAGATACCGCACATGCAAAAGAGATAAAGCGGTGGAAGCCGGGGTCTGGATACCGCACAGGCTTGAGCCAATATACCGATGGAAGTAGGGGTCTGGATACCGCACATGCTTAAGCCAATAAAAACCGGTGGGAAACCGGGTTCTGGATATCACACGGGCTTGAGCCAATAAAAACAGGTGGAAGCCGGGGTCTGGATATCACACGGGCTTGAGCCAATAAAAAACCGGTGGAAGCCGAGGTCTGGATACCGCACGGGCTAAGGAAATAAACCGGTCTCTGGAGATACACCTGAAAACAAGAGGTAACGACCTGGCTTATGTTTCGAATGCACATGTTTGAGAATGACATAATGCTTCATACGAAACGGAAATGCTACGCGTTTGGGAGGATGTTATGCACGATGCAAATGCAAAGGAAACACTCCAACAAAATAAATGCTGAAGAGAGGAAACCAACTCCGCTGGGGATGACCGTGTGCGCCAAGTACGATTGGACTTTTGCTGGGAAAATAAGCCCTGGATGGCTTTTTTTGGAAAAGAACTCTCTTGAGTAAACTGCTCTGCTGAAATCCACTTCGTTGGGGATCAAAATCGAATCTGCTGAGGGAAGCGGCTCTGAATGGCCTACCAGAATACAACTTTTCTGGGGAACAAAAGACTTGGCTGGGGAAAACAAATCCAATCTATTGGGGAACTGAAACCTGGATGGCCTTTCAGAATATGACTCTACCGGGGAGTAAAGCAAACTGCGGGGGATTACATACACTCTGTCGGGGATTCCACTCTGCTAGAGATTTGAATCTGCCCCGCTAGGGATAATGAATAAGATTTACTGGGTAGATATCCCAAACTCTTTCTGCTGAGGATGGAGAATAACAGCCTTCGGGTCAATCCCACTCTGCGGGGAAGGAAACCAATCCAACGAATTTGCTAGGGATCTGCAGGAGATTAAAATTAATTGGGGAAATATCCTAAAGGAAACTTACTCTGACGAGCACCAATGACCAACTGGATTCTGCTACGAACCACAACTCCGCTAGGGATCGCCCAATGAGGGAATCGGCATCTACCTCTGCTTGGGGAATTGAGTCCCTGGCCTGAACTCTGAGGGGAAAGGAGTCAATAGATTGGACTCTGTGGGGAAGCAGAATTATGAACTTGCTCCACTGCTAGGGGATAATCCCAAGTTTACCTGCTAGGGATAAACTAGTCTCAGCCTGCTGGGGATAACCTCTCAGGAATGAGTACCCTGCAACAAATACAAATAAAGTATCCTGTATACAACAAGAGCTATCTTGGTTATTGTCCATGACATCGTTCAAGCAAATCAAAGTTTTAATGATTATTAGCAAATCCCACAAGTTTATGTATGCAAAGTTTTATCAAAAACATCGGGCGTCTTTTGCAAACAAAACAGTAGAGGATAAACAAACACAAAAGATTTCTGAATAATATGTACTTCATTGATAAATGGCCTGTAATTAGGCAAATTTACAATAGATGCAACTCCTGAAAAGAGAAAGTTGCACAAATAGTATAGAAATACAACAAATATACAAAATGTTGGCAATATGGTACAAACAACCACCATGTGTCGACTCGACTATGACTCGTATGACTTCGATGCTTCTCCAACGCTTCGTCCTCTAAAAAGACTGACTTGACTGGTTGACTCTCGGGCCCTTCCAGAATCCACTGTGTTCGAAAGATTAATACACAAACCGCAGTCATTTGCTTTTCAAATCCCTAACTTTTGCCTAAATCTCCCTTGCAGGTTTTCGATTCACCGGGATACCCATTTTTGCCAAAGTCGCCTTTTCAGGTTTTCAACTTTGCGGGTTTACATTCTTTTTTCTTTTTATCCCTAATTTTTGCCCAAACCCATTATTTTTATGGTTCGTCGAGCTGCCCCATTTTGCCTGGATTTTCTTTTTCTTTCCAGCGGGTCTATTTTAAGCAAAGTATTTTTTTAACTACATATGCATTCGCAGGGGATGTGAAATCTTCGCCATCCATGATGGAGAGTAGCAAGGCTCCTCCGGAGAAAAATTTCCTTACCACGTATAGATCTTCGTAATTGGAAGTCTATTTGCCCCTATGATCTGTCTGTGGAGGTAGAATCCGCTTCAACACCAAATCACCTGCTTGAAAGCTCTGCGGGCACACCTTTTGATCAAAAGCTTTCTTCGTCCTGCTCTGATACAGACGGCCATATGCAATGGATTCCAATTTCTTCTCGTCCATTAGGCTGAGTTGATTCAATCTGTTTCTCACCCATTCTGCCTCATCAAGTTGGATGTCAACCAAAACTCTTAAAGAAGGAATCTCGACTTCCAATGGCAGGACAACTTCCATACCATACACTAGCGAGAAAGGAGTTGCCCCATTTGAAGTACATACCAAAGTACGATATTCGTGTAATGAAAAGGGCAACATCTCGTGCCAATCTTTATAGGTCACAACCATCTTCTGCACAATCTTCTTTATGTTCTTGTTGGTTGCCTCAACAGCGCCATTCATCTTCGGGCGATAAGGAGAAAAATTGTGATGCTCAATTTTGAAATTCTGGCACAGTTCCTTCATCGTCTTGTTATTCAAATTTGAACCATTATCAGTAATTATTCGTTCGAGCACTCTGTAGCAATAGATGATGTCCTTCTTGAAGAATCGAGACACGACCTATCTGGTGACGTTGGCGAAAGAAGCTACTTCAACCCACTTAGTGAAATAGTCAATTGCCACTAAGGTGAAGCGGTGTCCGTTGGATGTGGTCGACTCAATCTTACCGATCATATCAATGCCTCACATGGAAAAGGGCCAAGGAGACGTCATGACATTCAGAGGACTTGGCGGTACATACATCTTATCGGCATAAATCTGGCATTTGGGGCATTTCTTGGCGTACTTGAAACAATCAGACTCTATAGTCAACCAATAGTAGCCTGCCCTCAACAGTTTTTGAGACATTGCATGTCCGCCTGCATGCGTACCAAAAGCACCCTCGTGAACTTCTTCCATAAGCAGACCTGCTTCTTTTTCGTCCACGCATCTCAACAGAACCAGATCAAAGTTTCTTCGATAGAGTACATCATCCTTGTTCAGATATAAGTTTCCAGATAGTCTTCTTAAGGTCTTCTTATCCCGACTCGATACCCCAGGCGGATATTCCTGATTCTTGAGAAAGTTTCGGATATCATAATACCATGGCTTCCCATCTAAAGCTTCCTCTATTGCAAATACGAACGCTGGCCTAGCGAGGCGAGAGATGAAAATTATTGGAGCTTCGTTCCAATAATTCACCTTATACATCGAGGATAATGTAGCCAAGGCATCTGCCATCTGATTCTCCACTCTTGGCATGTGATGAAACTCTACCCTGTCGAAGAAAGGTAACAACCTCCTTGCATAGTTCATATAGGGAGTCAAGTTAGGTTGTCGATTCTCCCATTCTCCTTTGATCTGATTGACTACCAAAGCTGAATCACCATAAATATCAAGGTTCTTAATTCTTAGATCAATCGCTTCTTCAATGCCCATGATACATGCTTCATATTCAGCTTTGTTATTGCTGCAAGGAAATGTTAACCTGGCAGTAAATGGCATGTGTGAACCATGGGGAGTCATAATAATTTCCCCAATCCCACTACCATAGGAGTTAACAGCACCGTCAAAAATCATTTTCCATTGGGAACCCAGCTCAGAACCTTCATCAGGTAGCGGCTCATCACAGTCTTTCATCTTCAAGAACATGATATCCTCATCAGGAAACTCAAACTTCATCGGCTGATAATCATCGATTGGTTGCTCTACGAGATATTCTGACAGAACACTCCCCTTTATAGCCTTTTGGGAGACATATTGAATGTCGTATTCTGTCAAAACCATCTGCCACCTGGAAATCCTCCCTGAGAGTGCTTGCTTTTCGAACACGTACTTAATCGGATCCATCTTTGAAATCAACATGGTTATGTGATTCAACATATATTGCCTTAGGCGTTTGGCGGCCCAAGCAAGTGCACAACACGTCTTTTCTAACATTGAGTATCTAGACTTAAAATCTGTGAAGTTTTTACTCAAGTAGTAGATGGCATGTTCTTTTCTTCCTGTCTCGTCGTGTTGACCGAGAATACAACCCATGGAGTTCTCAAGAACCGTTAAGTACATTATCAATGGTCTTCCAGCCTCTAGAGGCATCAGTATCAGAGGCTCCTGTAAATATTCTTTTATTTTTTCAAATGCCCTTTCGCAATTTTCATTCCAGACCACCGCTTGATCTTTCTTTAACAATTTGAACATTGGCTCACACGTGGCTGTGAGGTGAGATATGAACCTTGCAATGTAGTTCAATCTACCCAAGAAACCACGAACCTCTTTCTCTGTTTTTGGTGCTGGCATTTCTTGTATAGCTTTTATTTTTGCAGGATCTACCTCGATTCCTTTTTCACTGACTATAAACCCCAATAGCTTTCCTGATCGTACACCCAAAGTGCACTTGTTTGGATTCAACCTTAGTTTGAATTTCCTTAACCTCTCAAACAGCTTCAACAAATTCACCAAATGTCCTTCCTCCGTTTGTGACTTTGCGATCATGTCATCAACATAAACCTCGATTTCTTGATGAATCATATCATGAAAGAGAGTCACCATTGCCCGCTGATAGGTTGCCCCTGCATTCTTCAATCCAAAAGGAATTACCTTATAGCAAAAAGTCCCCCACGGTGTGATAAAGGTCATTTTCTCCATGTCCTCCGAGGCCATCTTGATCTAGTTATAGCCGGAGAAACCGTCCATGAAGGAAAATATTGAATACTGAGCAGTATTATCAACAAGCACATCAATGTGGGGGAGCGGGAAATCTTCTTTCGGGCTTGCTCTGTTTAGATCACGGTAATCTACACACATCCTTACCTTAACATCCTTTTTAGGTACAGGTACGATGTTAGCGACCCACGGAGGGTAATTCGTCACGGCAAGGAATCAGATGTCCAACTGCTTCTGGACCTCTTCTTTGATCTTAACTGCCATGTCTGGTCTGGTTCTTCTTAGCTTCTGTTTCACAGGTGGACATTCTTCTCGAAGAGGCAAGCGATGAACCACAATATCCGTATCAAGTCCGGACATATCCTCGTATGACCAAACAAAGACATCTTTATACTCTCAGAGCATTTCTACCAGTCTTTGCTTGACATCATCCTCTAAAGCAGCCCTTATCCTGACTTCCTTTTTATCTTCCTCTGTACCCAGGTCGACGACTTTGATCTCCTCCTGGTGAGACAAAATAACCTTCTCTTCCTGTCTTAGAAATCTGGCGAGCTCTTCAGGCAGGTCTTCGTCTTTCTCAATCTCTTCTTCCGCTTGAAAGATTGGATTATCAAAGTCATACCGAGTCTGAATCGGTGGCATCTGCTATGTGAAACCTGCAATGATGATGATTTGATGCTTAAAATGATATGTGAATAACACAAACCACATTGCCATTTTATTGTTAAAAATAAAAACAAGAAAAACAAGGATCACAATATTTGAATGCAAAAACACCCTTTGATTAATGATAAAACAATTGTTCAAAACATAAACAAGAATAAGGCCCTACAGACAAATACCACTATGCTCCGGGTAGAACATAGGGCTACACATAATCAGAAAACAAGATAATTACTCTTCACGGGTCACTTGGACAATTTCTTCAATAGTCCAGTTGTTCAGCCTTCGGCCGGGCACACATGGTTGGATCCATGCATCCATATCACAGTCACTATCACCCTCATCCTTGGACACAATGTTGATTCGGTCAAATATCACCCCACCACTTGTAAACTGGACCGGTCCCCTGTAGCGTGGTGCACTCTGCGAAGAAGAAGACGACGGGCTGTACCCCAATCCAAACTTATCTTGTTTATTGGGGATGCTCAACACCTGCCCCCAACCTTGAGATGATCCAGACTTTACCACATCTTGCGCTTCTTTGAATGATGACATAGCAACCTCAGGAACTTTGCCCACAACTGGCGCCTTCTCTCTGACCTAGACTGTCTCAAACGCTTGACACAGGGTCTCATGTATCTCCCCATCAACTTCCACATACTTGAACAAGGATAAATGGCTAATCATAATGTCCTCCTCACCACAGACGGTGACAATGTTACCCCCCACCATGTACTTTAACTTTTGATGCAAGGTCGACGTCGCTGCCCCTGCCGAGTAAATCCAGGGTCGACCTAACAAGCAACTGTATGCTGGTTGGATATCCATTATATAGAGGACGACATCAAAAACTTCCGGGCCAACTTGGATATGAAGATTTACTTCTCCGAACACAGACCTCCTTGTCCCATCAAATGCTTGCACAATCAGATCATTAGGCGTGCATATTACTCCTTGGGTGTCAAGCCTCATCAAAGCCTTTTTGGGAAACACATTAAGTGAAGACCCAATGTCCACCAGAACATGAGATAATACAACCCTTCTGCACTCAATGGAAATATGCAAGGCGTGATTGTGGTTTCTTCCTTTGATTGAAAAAACCACGTTCATTACACCATGGGGCACATTCTGTTACAAGGTAATGCCATTTGGGTTGAAGAATGCTGGGGCAACATACCAACGTGTAATGGTAACACTCTTTCATGATATGATTCATAAAGAGATCGAAGTGTACGTTGACGACATGATTGCTAAGTCCCATACTGAAGAGGAGCATTTGGGTAATCTGGAAAAGTTGTTCGCCAGACTGAGGAAGTTCAAGTTGAGACTTAATCCCAACAAATGTACTTTCGGGGTGCGGTCTGGAAAGTTGTTGGGCTTTATCGTAAGCCAGAAAGGGATTGAGGTGGATCCTGATAAAGTAAGGGCGATTCAGGACATGCCTGCACCAAAGACCGAAAAGGAGGTCCGTGGATTTCTAGGGAGGTTGAATTATATCGCAAGATTTATTTCACATCTCACAGCCACTTGCAAGCTAATTTTTAAATTACTCAGGAAAGATCAGCCGGTTGTATGGAATGATGAATGCCAAGGGGCATTTGATGCAATCAAAGAATATTTGCAAGAACCACCGATCTTGATACCACCAGTTCCTGGAAGGCCGCTCATTATGTACTTAACTGTGCTAGAAGAATCCATGGGTTGCGTATTAGGACAACAAGATGATTCATGCAAGAAAGAGCATGCTATATACTATCTCAGCAAAAAATTTAACG
Organism: Lathyrus sativus; assembly: GCA_963859935.3. NCBI lineage: Eukaryota > Viridiplantae > Streptophyta > Magnoliopsida > Fabales > Fabaceae > Lathyrus > Lathyrus sativus. The sequence goes on from OZ012738.1 coordinate 132,503,424, forward strand.
ACTGTGAGACTAGATACTCTTTGCTTGAGAAAACTTGTTGTGCACTTGCATGGGCTGCTAGACGACTCAGACAATATATGCTGACGCACACCACATACTTAATCTCCAAGATGGATCCAATCAAATACATCTTCGAGAAACCTGCTCTTACCGGTAGGATAGCCCGGTGGCAAATGCTTCTATCTGAATACGACATCCAATACGTCACTCAGAAAGCTATAAAGGGCAGTGTGTTAGCAGATCATTTGGCCCACCAGACTGTGGAAGAGTACCAGCCTTTGAGATTTGACTTTCCAAATGAGGATATCATGATGGCAAAAGATTACGAGGAGCCAGGGCCAGAACCAGGAGAGCGATGGACTCTTATGTTCGATGGTGCTTCTAACTCTTATGGACACGGAATTGGGGCAGTGATTACATCTCCCAAAAAATTTCACTTTCCGTTTACGGCCAAACTTTGTTTCCCGTGCACTAACAATATGGCTGAGTACGAGGCATGTATACTAGGGCTAGAAGAAGCCATTGACTTGAGAATCAAAACTCTCGATGTGTTTGGAGATTCCGCTCTAGTGATCTACCAGATAAGAGGTGATTGGGATACAAAGCATGAAAATTTAATTCCATACCGGGATTATGTGACCAAATTGCTTCCCCGATTCAATGATATCACTTTTGCTCACATATCTCGAGAAGAGAATCAAATGGCTGACGCTTTGGCAACTCTGGCATCCATGTACAAGTTGATATGGCCTAATCATAGACCGTCTATTGATTTACGATGCTTTGAAGAGCCCGCGCATTGCCGGACTGCTGATAAAGAAGCAGATGAAAAGCCATGGTTTTATGATATAAAGCGATATCTTGAAAAGCACGAATATCCCGAAGGAGCCCTGGGTATCGACAAAAGAACTTTGCGAAGATTGGCATCCAACTTCTTCCTCAACGGAAATGTATTGTACAAGCGCAACTATGACACTGTTTTGCTTAGATGTGTGGAGAAACGTGAAGCTGAACAGATTCTAAAAGATATTCATGAGGGCTGCTTTGGAACTCATGCGAATGGACATACCATGGCAAAGAAAATATTAAGAGCGGGCTATTATTGGCTTACCATGGAAGCAGATTGTTATCATCATGCCCGAACTTGTCACAAGTGCCAAATATACTCTGATAAGATTCATGTACCCACCACTCCATTGAACGTCTTAACCTCACCATGGCCCTTCTCCATGTGGGGAATAGATATGATTGGGATGATTGAACCAAAGGCTTCAAACAGACATCGCTTCATACTTGTGGCTATAGACTATTTCACCAAGTGGGTTGAAGCTGCTTCATATACCAACGTTACTAAGCAAGTAGTCGCTCGCTTCTTGAAACACAACATTATATGCATATTGTTGCACCCCAAAATTTGACCAACATTTCTTTACCTATCTAGTGATTCATCTCATTCACATTAGCATTATCACTTGCATTTCATTGACATGTGTGCAGGAGATCAAGAGGTATGATTACCAATCAAGAGCACCACAAGACTATGAAGCTATCCAAGAAGGTTATTCAAGTGTTCAAGGGTTGATATCCTTGTCAGAGAAGTTAAGAGATCCTCAGAGAGATTGGTTGAAACCAAGGTTGTGTACCTCCTAACTTGAGAGTTGTGGGAGCTCCTCAGATGATTCTGAAGCTGTGAGGATGGACTTGAAGCTTTTAGAGAGATTATGATATGTCTTGAGAGCCATCACGAAGCCTAGACAGGTTATTGTGCAAGAATAAGAAGACTCAACCATGAGTGGTGCAGTTAGGGTTTGACTGGGTCAACCCTAGGTCAACTGATGATTTGGAGAGGGTTGAGACCTAATTCAAGAGCCATGTGATCATGTATTGATGCATTGAGATGCTATAAGGATTATTCCAAGGTCAACTCATCATAATTGAAGAGTTTGAGAAGTTTCAAGCTAGGGTTTCTAAGGCTTGATAGTGTAAAATCCCCTAGTTTGACCCCTATCTTCAAGGTAGTTTAGCTCAAGATGTGATTGTCATCTCATCTTACCCCTAACATGAATGTTGTATATCTTGTTCTTAGCTTTAATTTGAGTACTAGAAGTCCTTGATAGGATTTATAGAGCTCAAGTTATGACTTTGACAAGTTACAGGTCATCTGAGGTATGTGAATCTGGGGCCTTGAAAGTCACCCAACTTGCATCCAACTTTTTCCTAAGAAGGATGATTCCTATGAACTTTTGGTAAACATGAATGTTGTTCCTTATCTTCTTAGCTTTCTAGAGAGTACTAGAAGTACTTGATAGGATTTGTATAACTCAAGTTATGGCTTTGACAAGTCAAGGGCAGTTTGGTCATTTGGAGATTATAGGTCATTTCAAGCATAAGGCCATAACTTCTATTTCCAAGCTTCAAATGGAAAAATATTCAACATCAAACTTGCTTAAAATGATGTTTTAAGGCTATTAAGGAGGTCATGAGATGTTGAAAAGGCTTGTAGCTCAAAATGGTAAAAATGGCCTAAAATGGAGGCATAAGTTAAATAAGTCAAAGTTGGAAATTGAAATTTCCAAGCTACACATCCAAACCATGGCATGTAATAGGTCATTTTGACTCTAGAAAGCATTTTAGAAACAATGGTTCAGCCACATTTTTGATTTGAGGGTTAGATCATGGACTTTCTTTGGAAAATGGTTGCTTGTATATTAAGGTACATATGCAAAACACAAGGAAACTCAATGTACAAGCTAGCTAAGCATCTTAACACCTCATATATCTCATCTAAGGAGATTTTCAAGTCAGAACAAGTTGCTGCAAGAGGCATAGCATGAGATGGTACATGAGATGGATGGAAATCAAAAACTCATGGCATGAGAATCCCAAATTCTCATTGGATGATTCCAGAAAGTTCTGGATGGGTCTGAACCATCCTATATATGGATTAGAACTTGCTCAGATGCAAGGTTGGTGAGAGATTAGAGAGGAGAGTGAGATAGCCATTTCAATTGCTTCCATTGCAAGTTGAAATCAATTTCTACTTTCCACACCATTTCCATTGCTTCTTTCAATCCTAACACCTTCCATTAATCATACTGAATGTGTGCATACCAATTTGAGGGCAAGATCATGAAGAATTGAAGAGATAGCATTTGGATTTTGAAGGCTGCAAGTCACCATCGGGTTTGGAGATTCAGGCTTCTTTGATCAAATCTTTTGCAAACAGAAGCTTTAACATCAATCAAGGAGTGATTCTGAAGAGTTTGAGAGGTTGAAGTGGAGGTTTGACCTATCTGATAATCAAGATTTGACAGGTTTGCATCTTTTCTTCTACACCTTAATTTAAGCATAATTAGTTAGAATTGTTAGGTTAGAATGGTTAGAGACAAGTAGGAGATGGATTCTGGGAAGTTTGAGATCATTTGGTGAAGTTTGAGTTAGTGACACCATTTTTGTTTTGATCAAGAACACGAGATATAGTGAAGCATAGCATGAGTTTAATAGCAAGATTTAACCAGTGTGAGGTGGTGATCATTCTGAGGTAATCAATTTCAAGAATAGTCAAAGTTGAAGTTTGAGCATAGTTTTGATCTTGGATCGGGTTTGGAGATTTAGGGCATTTCAATTGATTTTAAGGCCATGGTTGTGATCAGCATGGAATTTAGAACAAATTAGGGTTTTGAACCATGGATTTTGGTTGAGTTTGGATGGAGTCCGAGCTAGGTATTTGAAGCTCTGTTCATGGAGCTTTCCCTCCATTGTCATGGCTGGAGGAAGAAGACAATGTTATGGCCGTTGGATGAGGCAAAGACCGGTTGACCAAAGCCAGATCTAAGGGTTGTGATTTAATCTCACGTTTGAAGAGGATTTCTGAAGACACCCCAAACGCTGCGTTTCATTTAACTGAGGTTTTGGGCTTTAGTGGACTGATTGATATCCCCACCCCCATTTCATGGCCCATTGTATTTTGAACTAATTTTCCTTGCTTTATACACCGTGTGTTTTTCTTTTTCTTCATGATTTTGAGTTGATTTTCTGATTAAATAATTGGGCCTAGCGCATTTATTGTTTGCACCCCCGTTTCAAGCCCAACCATGATTTGAACTGTATGGCATTGCTATCTGCACCAATGTTTTCCCATTTTATTTTCTTTTTCCCCATTTTATTTTAATATTTGAAATATCATATTAAATAGAAAAATGAGGATTTTTACATGGGGATTTTTTCTCCTATTTCATATTGATGTCTAGAAAATTATAAAATCAAAATATTTGCATTTCATGCATTTTTAATATTTTTTGTGTATTTTCTCTTTTAATAGCTTTTTAATTCCTTTTATGTTGATGCATAGATTTGTAGAATTTTGTTTAGCTAGTTCCCTTTAAATTTTTAGGCCATTCTTTTTAGGATAGTTATATTAGGACTTTATCTCCCCTCTGGATTTATTCCATATTTTTGTGATTAATTTTTTATTAGTTTTGATTAGATGACTTTAGGTTGTGTAGATTTAGGTCAATCCTTAACATAGGTCCACAATAACACTAGAATTTTGGGTTTCTAGGTCAAGTTAGACATTGGGGCATATAGGGTATTAAGGGTGGGTATGTAGGATCCCTTAGAAATTATATTAGATTTTAATATAATAGTATACTATTTTTAATTGATTTTTGTAGTTGATTGTTGGTTGTGTTGCCCTTGTGGGCTTGTATTTTGTTTTGCCTTGCTTTGTGGGTTTTTGCTTGGCTTGGTGGGCTTGGTCTTGCTTTGAGGAGAATGGAGGAGCATAGTAGAAGACTTGAAGATTGAGGAAGGAGCTTGAGAGCTTGAAGACTTGTTTGTTTTGTTGTTGTTTTAGGGTTAGGAATTAAATAGAGCTTAGACCTAGCTAATTTCTTTCTTAAACATGGATGGTATCTTTCACCTCCATTCTTCTCCATGATTCAAGGTCCTTCCATGGTATTCACCTCCCTCCTTTGGAGGGATAAGTGATGGTACCTAGGAAGTAGAACTTTTGAGGGAACCATTCCTTTGATGTTAAACCCTTATAGGTCACCTTTGGTGGTCAATAAGCAGTTTAATATCCTAGCTTATCCAGTTAAGTGATTTCTTCAGGTTTGAGTATCTTGAGAGATGTTGACCTTGAGTGTGAAGATGAAGACCTCATTTAAGAGTATGGAAGAGGATGATTCCCTGAGCATTGCCATTTCAGCTGAAGCTTGAAGAACAGGAAGAACAAGTTGATACTTGAAGACCCAATGAAGAAGATCCAGTAAAGACTGAATGAAGAGCTGAGGCTTAAAGACTGAAGGATGAAGTTGACACTTCTAAGTGATTAAAGGTTACCCTGAAGAGCTGAAGCTTGAAGAACAGAGGATGAGTTGATACTTACTTTGAAGCTTGGAGATCCTGAAGGAATCAAGTTGGTACTTGTGGTTAAGAGTGAAGCCTGAAGGTGGAGCTGATTAAAGAGCTGAAGCTTGTAGAGAAGAGAAGATAAGTTGAAACTTATGTTCAAGGGTTGAAACCTGGAGAAGCAAATTGATATTTGTCAATAATGATTAAGGTCTGAAGACTGAGTTGCTATCAGGAGAGCTGAGGCTTGGAGTTGAAAGAGGAGTTGATCTGCTTTCTTGTCTGTTTTCTTCTCTGTATTGTTGATGTGCCTTGTTTGACTTGCTTGATGCATTAGAATAAGTCCATATCTAGACTAGACTTTAATCTAGGAGCATGATTGCACTAGAGGTTGAGTTGCTCCCTCTGCTTGTATTGTTACTGTGTGGCTTTGCTTGCGGGTATTCGGTAGAGCCATGCTCCCTTGCCCTTGTGGTTTATTTTGCTTGATAGCATTTTATTTTCTTCTGTATGATTACAGTCTCTTATATTTTGCTTGATAGCATGTTTTACCTCAGTATGATTACTGTTATTCATTCTGGCTTGAGGTTGAGATGAGCTTGTGGAGGCTGCTGCCCCACACACATTTCCTCCCTCACTTGCATTGCATGCATTTTACTGTATTACTGTTTACTGTTTAAGCTGATGCTTTAGCTGTTTCTGTGTATCATTGACATGATCCCTTAGGACTCTCATTTCCTTTGATAAGGAAATGATGATAGAACTGTAGGTTGAAACCTATGCATGATAATTTCTAGGAGTTCCCCATTTCAAACCTCAACTATAGGATGAATCCTTGGCATGACAACAGTAGGACTTGATAGTCTCCCCGTAGTTGAGCCTGTTCTCTTCTCATCTCAAAACAACTTAAAATACAGTAATCATGAATGATTTCTTCCGTACGTTACGAGCCTTAAGCTATCTGAGAAAGGATTGTGGGAGAGTTTCTTTTCCACGGTCTGGATGTTTAGTATGGCACCCTTTGGGTGACATGCGACGCATTCACTCTCAGGTCATAGCCTTTAGTGCGATTGAAATTGAAAACACAATAAAAAGCACTTCTTTCGTAAAAGACAGAAAACAAACTTCAAACCTTTTTGCCCCGTGGGCCCATAATTCAAAGGAAAGCTTTTCTGAAGAAAAGAGTGTCGTTAAACTTCAGCGCCAACGCAAACAGGCTTTGTCCCTAACTGCTGGAACTGTTGTTTAACCCTACTCGATAAAACAGATGAATCTGAATCCCCATAACGCGTAGTATCCCGAACTACGTAAGCTCTGATCTCTCATACCTGTTGAGAATACGTAGGCACAATACTGATGTATTGGCGAGCCACCTTCCCCGTAACCCGTCGTAGGTCGAACTACGTTGACCCTGATTTCTCATTCTCTGATGAGAATGCATAGGCATAAAGCGCGACGCTTTGCCGAGTCATTTCATTTTCCGTTTAAGCCAGCCTTGATAGGTAGATAGATAAACAACCTCGTCTAGTAAACACAACAAGCGTGGATCCCGTCGAGTACGACGGACGTGAGGGGTGTTAATACCTTCCCCTTGCGTAACTGACTCCCGAACCCAGACAACGGTTGCGACGACCTTGTCTTACCTTTTTCGTCAGGTTTTTTCCGATCGTTTCCTTTCCTGTTCTGAGGGATAAATAACGAAAGGTGGCGACTCTTCTGTTCTTCCGGCACCTTATTTTCGCGGAAGCGACAGCTGGCGACTCTGCTGGGGACTTGATAGTTTCCTGGGATCCAACGTCCCGTATGCGAGTCAGTTTGGGGATCCGACGTCCCCTGCGAGAGTCAATCCTAGCGCTTGTATGATTACTTGTTAGGTTGTGTTTATTTATCGCATTTTTATTTCCCGCATTTTATTTTCAGTATGATATGATTATCTGTGCTGTTGTGGGAGGGGCATTCTAATGAGTGAGAAGTCAGACCCAGGCTTGAGTGAACATAGCATTAGTTGTGGAAATTAGTGGGCGCGTGCTTGCTTTGCAGGCACTAGTGTCTCATGAAATCCACGCTCAGACGAGGTTCTCCCGGTTGGCTTCTCTTTCAACCCTTTGGGTTGAGACGGTTGTTGGTTTGGAGGATTGTCGACTCTAGGGACCGATCATTTGTGATTCAGCCGAGTGAGGCTGCTTCATGAGCTGGTGATGCCACACCTTCTGGGTATCGTATCACCCCTCTTGAATGTCTGTGACGCTGATGAACGCATAGGATGCCAAACTTGAGTCAGTTTAGGTCCATACCTGTGAGCAGGGTTGGGTTTATTGCAGGAAACTTTGACCTTCAGACCACCTGGTTTTCTTGATAGTGGATCAGTTTTGTTGGGATCTGAGGTTCTCATCTGCAGATATATGATTGTTCTTGACAGAGCAGGTTTTTGATTGGGATCAGAGGATCTTATCATCAGATTTGTATTTGTTCTTGATAGAGCAAGTTTTGATCAGAGGATCTTATCATCAGATGTGTATTTGTTCTTGACAGAGCAGGTTTACGACTGGGGTCTGAGGATCTCATTATCAGATGTTTGTTCTTGATAGAGCAGAGTTTTATTATCAGATGTTTGTTCTTGATAGAGCAGAGTTTTATTATCAGATGTTTGTTCTTGATAGAGCAGAGTTTTATTATCAGATGTTTGTTCTTGACAGAGCAGTTTCTTAGTCCTGTATCAGAGGTCCTTATTATCAGACGTTTGTTCTTGACATAGCAGAATTATGGTCCTATGTATATGGCCCTATCAGATGGTTGTTCTTGACAGAGCAGATTTGTGGTCCGATACCGGGGTTTTCTTATTATCAGATACAGTGTTTGTTCTTGACAGAGCAGCGTCATGGTTTTGTTAATACAGAATCTCCACAGCACAGTTGCCTTGATCTCCTGCTGCATGATTGCATTTTACATTATTTTGCATACTCATTTGCATTTCATTAACGTGTGTCTGTGTTGCAGGTACCGTTTTCCCCGATCCAGGATTTCTTGCCTCCTATTGTATTGTTATGGGTTCTCTGAGGAAGACCGTGGCTTACAAGCTCCCTGCCCCTGATGTGGTTCGGCTGACCGGTTTGATAGCTTTAGCAGATGATTCTGTGAGGGATGAGTTTAGAAAATCTTACGAAAAATTGCTCGGTTTGGTTCGCAAACCTTCTGCGTTCGAGTTGAATGGGTTGCACGCTCTGCTGCAGTTCTACGACCCTCCGTTGAGATGTTTCACTTTCCAGGATTTTGTTCTCGCACCCGCGCTAGAGGAATATGCTGATTTGTTAGGTGTGTCTATCAAGAGGCAGACGCCTTTTGTTCATATGGATGCTGAGCCCGATCTGGTTGGTTTAGCTCCTTCACTTCATCTGGATGCCTCCGAGTTGGTATTGTCTAGTTGGCACAAGGTTCCTGGGTTTTCCTTGCAGTTTTTAGTGGGAAAGGCTCAGCAGTGCGCCAAAGACGGATGTTGGGTCGCGTTCAACGCCATCCTCGCTCTGTGCATTTACGGCATCATTCTGTTCCCCAATATGCCCGATTTTGTAGACTTCGACGCCTTCCACATCTTTGCTTCAGGGAATCCAGTCCCTACCTTGATAGGAGATGTCTACCACTCCGTCCACTACAAAAACGAGAACATAAGGGGCAAGAATGTCTCATGCTGTGTACCCTTGCTTTATAAATGGCTTGATAGTCATCTGCCCAAGAGGGGTCCTTTTGTTTCGTCTGCAGCCACAGCTGAGTGGTCCGAGCGTCTGATGAGTTTATCTGCAGAGGATATTGACTGGTTTGACAGAGATAGGCTGGGTACCAAGATTATCTTCAGCTGCAGCGGGTTTCCGAACGTGCCTTTGATAGGCAAGAAAGGCTGTATAAACTACAATCCGTCTTTGCTGGTCTGACAGTTCGCGTATGCTTTGAGAGCTCCGCCGAAGGATGAAGAGGTACAGGAATCTCTGTACCTCACTGGTCTTCTAGAGGGGGATATGTTGTCCAAGCTTCAGCGCGCCTGGAATGGCATCAGTAAGAGGGGAAAGCCATCGCTGGGGAGAAGCAACAATCAAGCCTACCCTCCGTATGTGACTTGGATCAGAGCCAGAGCAGGTGCTATAGGGATGTCGTTTCCTCATGCCAAGCCAGAAAGCCCTCCAATGATTGAAGAGCCTATTACTGTGCCCATTCAGCAGCATAATCAGGTGTTAGCTGAGCGAGATGAATTGAAGCGGGCAAACGAGGAACTGGAGAAAGAATGGGCTCAGCTCCGAAGCGAGAGGAACGAAGCCGTTCATTCTTTCAAGAGACAGACAGAGCTGGTGAACTGGCTGGGGACAGACCTGACTAAGCAGATAGCCGAGCGTGAACGCATGGGTCAAGACTTCAAAGATGTCAACGACGTACTGGCTACGAAGAAGCAGCACTTGGACGAAGCGTATCGGAGGATATCCAAGTTCAACCAACACTGGAAGGCTTCCCTGGCAACCAGGAAAGAGCGGGAGGATAAGCTGATGCTACAGATCTCCAAGCTGGAAGCCCAGGTGAAGGATAGTGAGAAGAGGTTTGATGAAGAAACCGCTCGCAGATACGCCGCCGAAGGTCAGCTCAACAGGGCTCTCGCTAATCTGAAGGAGCGCAAACTGACGTTTGAGTCCAAGAAGCGGAAGTTAGAAGATTGTTTCGGCGAAGGAGCATGGGAAGTGTCGCTTGCGCGAAAATAAGGTGCCGGCATGACAGAAGAGTCGCCACCTTTCGTTATTTATCCCTCAGAGCGGGAAAGGAAACGATCGGAAAAACCTGACGAAAAAGGGTAAGACAAGGTCATCGCAACCATTGTCTGGGTTCGGGAGTCGGTTATGCAAGGGGAAGGTATTAGCACCCCTCACGTCCGTCGTACTCGACGGGATCCTCGCTTGTTGTGTTTACTTGGACGGGTTGGTTTTATTCTATCTACCTATCAAGGCTGGCTGAAAAAGAAAAGAAAAATGACTCGGCAAAGCGTCGCACTTTATGCCTACGTATTCTCATCAGAGAATGAGAAATCAGAGTCAACGTAGTTCGGCCTACGAAGGGATTATGGGGGAAGGTAGCTCGCCAAGACATCGCCATCTTGTGCCTACGTACTCTCAACAGGCCTGAGAGATCAGAGCTCACGTAGTTCGGGAAACTACGGTTTATTTCCTGTCTTTTATGAAAGAAGTGTTTTTTTATTGTGTTTGCGATTTCAACCGCACTAGAGACTATGACCTGAGAGTGAATGCGAACCATGTCACCCAAAGGGTACCATACTAAACATCCGGACTGTGGAAAAGAAACTCTCCCACAATCCTTTCTCAGATAGCTTAAGGCTCGTAACATACGAAAGAAATCATTCATGATTACTGTATCTTAAACTGTTTCGAGATGAGAAGAGAACAAGCCCAACTAGGAGGGAGACTATCAAGTCCTACCGTTATCATGCCATGGATTCATCCTATGGTCGAGGTTTGAACAGGGAACTCCTAGAAGTTGTCATGCATAGGTTTCAACCTAAAAGTCTATCATCAAGTCCTTATCCAAGGAAATGAGAGTCCTAAGGGATCATGTCAATGATACACCGAAACAGACAAAAGCATCAACTTTAAACAATAAAATGCATGCAATGCAAGTGAGGGAGGAAATGTGTGTGGGGCTTCAGCCTCCACAAGCTCATCTCAACCTCAAGCAAGTCATGAAATAACAGTAATCATACTGAAATATAAACAACATGCTATCAAGCAATAAACAGTAAACTGCAATCATACAGATAAAATGAAATGCCATCAGGCAAACAAACCACATGGGCAAGGGAGCTGGGCTCTACCGAATACCCGCAAGCAAAGCCACGCAGTAACAATACAAGCAGAGGGAGCAACTCAACCTCTAATGCACTCATTCTCCTAGGTTCTACTTATTCTAGATGAACTTATCCTAATGCAACAGACAAATCAAACAAAACACACAATACAGAAAAAGAAAAAAACAGAAGAAAGCCTCAGCTCCTCCAGCAGCAATCCAGTCTTTAGACTTCAATCACTTGATTTCCAGGTATCAACCCTACAACATGAGTTTCAACTCATCTTCTCCCCTAAGCTTCAGCTTCTTGATCAGCTCCACCTTCAGGCTTCACCATCTTCAGGGATCTTCAAGTATCAACTTGATCTTCACGCTCTTCAAGCTTCAGCTGGAATGGCAATCTTCAAGGATTCATCCTCTTCAATACTCTTCAATGAAGTCTTCAGTCTTCAAGCTCAGGCTCAACCTCTCTCGAGACCATCAAACCAGAGAAAAATCACTTACTGAATAAGCTGGGGGATATTGAACTGCTTATTTGATCACCAAAGGTGACCTATAAGGGTTCAATATCAAACGAAGGGTTCCCTCAAAAGTTCTACCTCCTGGGTATAGCACTTATCCCTCCAAAGGAGAGAGGTGTATACCATGGAAGGACTTTGAATCATAGGGAGGAATGGAGGTGAATGATACCATCCATGTTTGAGAAAGAATTTATCTACATCTAAGTTCTTCCTAATCCTAACCCTAAAAACAAAACAAAAAAGAAGAAAGAACCAGCTCTCAAGCTCCTCCATGCCTCTTCAAGTCTTCAACCATGCTCCACAAAGAGATACCAAGCTCCTCAAGCCAAAGGAAAAACTCCAAAGCAAGGCAAACTAAACAAACATGCCCTAAAGGCAACACAAACAATCATTCAATACAAAAATCAACTAAAAATAGTATATTATTCTATTAAATCCTAATATAAATGCTAGGGGACCCTACACATCTACCCTTAAGTCCCATATATTCCCCATAGACTAAATTGCCCTACAAAACCTAAATCTAAAATTGTCATGAACCTATGTTAAAGTTTTAAACTAATTCTACACTACTTAGAACTACCTAATTAAAACTGCCCTAAAAATTATCAAAAAATTATGAAATTAATTCAGGGGGAACCTAAGACATTCATCTAACTACCCTAAAAAGATTGAACTCAAAATCCTAAGGGAACTACCCTAATTAAATTCTATAAGATCACATATCAACTAAAAGAATTAAAAAAAAAAAGCAATTAAAAGTATAAATATGCAAAAAATATAAAAATGAAATAAAATGGCTATTTTATGGTTTTGTATTTTCTAGACAGAAAATGGAAAATGGGAAAAAAAAGTCTCATTAAAAAATAATGATTTTTCATTTTATATGAATTTTTGAAGTTATAAAAAATTTGGAGAAAATTATAATAGGAAATTAATCATGGGGTGCAGATAGCATTAATATTCAGTTCAAAACGTGATTGGGCTTGGACAGGGGGTGGGAATAACAACATTCACGCAAAGCCCAGCAAGGAGCTTTAATGAAACGCAGTGTTTGCTGCTGTTTCTGAAATCCCCTCCAAAACGAGTTTGAATGTTGGCCGTTGGATCTTTCTCCAGTCAACAAGGTCAGCGCGCGATCAACGGTTTAGATTTCGTCTTCTTCCTTAAGCTTCTAGGGTTTCAGCAAAAAGCCATGAACACATACTCATGCATGGAACTTCCCACCACTCGTGTGACTTCATTTCTCGTCCAAAATTCAAAATGTAAAAACCAATCTTGGCCTATTTTTCACGTAGAACACGACTGTGCGATTAGTTTGCACTGAAACACCATAAATCATCCGAACCGAACGGTGTACTTCCATGAACTCAAACTTTCTTCAGTTTTCAACCTTCACCAAACTCAACATTCTTTATATAGAAATGATCCTTATGTTATGCTGATTAAAACTAGCCAAAAATCGTGCATTATCATCCCTTAAACAGCATGTTCTAACTCCATCAAGAATTGGCCACCATTGATGAATCTTCTCCAATCAGTCTCAAACTCCTCAAAATGAACCACCTAATTGTCTCTAATGGTTTTACAATAAGAATTAGCCCTATCCATGCCTAGAATAGGGTGTGTGAATGATTTTGCTTACCTTGTTTCTTGCAATGGTAGGTAGTGAAAAGCTTCAATCCAAGCCTTGTAGTTCCTCAAGAACAGTCCTTAGGTGATGAATACTCCCCTGCTTGCACAAGATTTGATGGAAATGGCTTGTATCTCAAGATCCAATGCCTTTTGCTCCCTTGCAATTTCAATTGGAAAGCTCTCAATTCTTCATCAATGGAACCTCAAGCTAGCATGAACACACTCAGGGATGTTTGTGTAGATGATTTGTGAAGAGAAATGAAATGGTAATGAAGAGAAAAATGAAGATTCAATATGATTTGCAAATGGAGAAGTTTGATTTCAATCTCTATGCTCTACCACCATTAACATCAACTATCACCAACCTTTCACCAATGCAATTCATACTCAATATATAGACTGATTTAGAAAGGTCTAGAACCTCCTAGAACCATCTAGTAAGAACTTGAATCTTCATGACATGGTAATTTGCATTTCAATTCTCACCACATGATATATCATGACAAAATCCCTTGTAGCTTGAGTACTTAACTTGAATTTATCCCCAAGTGGTATTTTGGACAAGTTACCATGCATATTTCCCTTATTCATTAAGCTTTTCCTTGTTTTGGTTTGGTACCCCATTATGCAAGCAAGACTTTTACAAAGCAACCCTAAGATTCAAGCCTCAAATCAAAATTATGGCTGAACCATTGTTCTTAAAATGTCCTTTGGAGTCAAAATGACCTATCATATGACATGGTTAGGGTTTATAGCTTGGATTTTATGATTTTCCATTTCACTTGAATTAACTTATGCCTCATTTTTAGGCCATTTTTATCACTTTTTGATATGAGCCTTTCCAACATCTCATGACCACCCTATTAGCCTTAAAACATCATTCTAAGCAAGTTTGATGTTGAATATTTTTCCATTTGAAGCTTGAAAGTAGGAGATATGGCCTTATGCTTGAAATGACCTATAACTTCCAAATGACCAAAATGCCCTTGGCTTGTCAAAGGCATAAGTTGAGTTCTACAAATCCTATCAAGGACTTCTAGTACTCTATAGAAATCTAAGAAGATGCTCTTCAACATTCATGTTGACCAAGAGACCATAGGAATCATCCTACTAGGGCAAAAGTTGTCTGCAAGTTGGGTGACTTTCAAGGACCCAGATTCACATACCTCAGATGACCTGTAATTTGTCAAAACCATAACTTGAGCTATGCAAATCCTATCAAGGACTTCTACCACTAAAATTAAAGCTAAGAACAAGCTCTACAACATTCATGTTGTGGGGAAGATGAGATGACAATCACATCTTGAGCTAAAACTGCCTGGAAGATAGGGATCAAACTAGGGGATTTTACACTGTCAATCCTTAGAAACCCTAGCTTAAAACCTCTCAAACTCTTCAATCATGATGAGTTGGTCTAGGAATCATCCTTATAACACTTCAATACATCATTCCATGATCACATGGCCCTTGGATTAGGTCTCAACCTTCTCCAAATCATCAGTTGACCTAGGGTTGACCCAGTCAAAACCCTAATTCTACCATTCATGGCTGAATCTTCTGAATTCTGGTACAATGACCTCTCTAGGCTTCATGATGGATTTCAAGACATCTCATAAGCTTTCTCAAAGCTTCAAGTCTATCCTCAAAGTCTCAGAATCATCTGAGGAGCTCCCACAACTCTCAAGTTATGAAGCACACAACCTTGGTTTCAACCAATTCCTTTGAGGATCTCTTAAACTTTCTGATGAAGGTATCAACCTTCAAACACTTGATGGATAAATAAATGTTGGTCAAATTTTGGGGTGAAACAGGAAGGTTCGGTCGAAGGACTTCAGTACACCATTGTGCAAAGGGAATTACTCGTCGAAGGGTTGCTCACTCTGCCTGATCATCCAGAAACGAAGGAGTTGTTAGAAGAGTATCGCGCCCGTGGCTGTACTTGACTATTTGTATTCCTTTTGTTTTGATCATTGTTGTATGCTGACCATCACCAGGCTTGTTGGCTGAGGTCACGTTGTTGATTCATCTTGTACTCGCTGATGTTGTGTACTGCCTTGATGGGCTTTCCTTATATATGAGATTGTTATTTCCATGATTGGACTCGGACTTCTTCTTATTATCAGCACTGGCACTCAGGCACTAGGATCGGGGGAGATCTCCCTAATGCACAGACACACGTTTGCATTTGCATGAAGCATGTGCATAACGAGCATTTTGTTGTTTTTCCTAACCCTTTTGTGTTTTACAGGTTGTTTCAGGTGGTTTCAGGTGGTTCCAGGATTGATCAGAGACCTATTCACCGCTATCCGACTAGAGCTAATCAAACCAGAATCATGGAGCAAGTGCAAACTGATGTTCAGGAACTCCGCGAAAGAATGGATCGCTTCATGGAGCTCATGCAAGCGGTCGCCAATGGCCAGGATCAGCTCAGGACCTTGGTTCAGCCTCTAATTTCGAGGGTTGATAGCAATGGCGTACTCCATGGTGGGACTGTTCCTACTCCTCCACCAGTTGAAACTCCACAGAATGGTGTTCCCGTGACCGGGGGCAACGGCAGTGCTAACGGCAATGTGATGGCCAACATCGGACTCAATACGACGGGCGTCGGTAATGGGAGTCTGGGAGCTAATGTCAATGTCGGGCTGGGCAACGGCAATGCAGGTGTCGGGAATCTGTTTGGGCCTTAGCCATGGCTAGAGGATCGTCAGGACGATGTGTTCTCTCAGAGAGGTGCTGAAGGGGAGCTGAATGCTGAAGCACGGCTCAGATTCAAGGCACTTGAAGATAAGATGAGAGATATCGAGAATCAGAACACTTTGGGCGTTGATATGTCCAAGTTGGGACTAATTGCTGATTTCAAGGTGCCTCCCAAGTTCAAGGTACCTGACTTTGAAAAGTATAAGGGCACCACTTGCCCCCGCGTCCACCTGAGATCGTACTACAGAAAAATGTCTGCTCATTCCGAGGACAAGAAGTTGCTGATGCACTTCTTTCAAGACAGCCTTTTCGGGCCATCCCTTGAGTGGTACATGAGTCTGGAGCCTACTAGTGTGCGCACATGGAAGGATCTTGCTGAAGCATTTGTGCACCACTACCAATACAATAGTGACTTGGCCCCGAACCGGGTCCAGCTGCAGAACCTGTCGCAGCGGAACAATGAAGGGTTTAAGGAATACGCCCAGTGGTGGCGTGAGTTGGCAGCTAGGGTTCAGCCGCCGATGGTTGAACGTGAGCTCATGCAGATGTTTGTAGCCACCCTCCCAGGGGTTTACTATGAGAAATTGGTCAGCGGTATGTCCGGGACGTTCTCAGATCTCATTATCACGGGTGAGCACGTCGAAAATGGGATCAAGATCGAGAAAATTCAAGGTGAGTCATCCTCAGCTGGAGTGGGCAGAAAGAAACCTTATAGTGGCAAAAGACGGGAAGGAGAAGCGAGCGTTGTGACCAACGCTCGAAGGAAGGGTAAAGGCCCTCACCAGCAGGTGGCCAGTATAGCTATCCCGGCAGTTCAGCAGCAGCAGCAACCGAATCAACAGGGATACAGAAAGTATCAGAATTGGGCACCTTTGGCGAACCGTCACCTCGAGACATCGCCCATATCGTACACGCAACTCTTGCAGACTTTGCTTCAGCTACAGTTGATCCAGAAGAGAACGCTGGCTCCCTTGACAGGGGCACCTCCGCCAGGGTACGACGCTAGTGCCACTTGTGAGTTCCACTTAGGGGCACCCGGCCACACAATAGAGAACTGCAAAGCCTTCAAGCATAAGGTGCAGGACATGGTGGATGCCAAGATCATCAACTTCTCCGATAATGTGCCAAATGTCACGAAGAATCCTATGCCAAATCATAGGGGAGGCGGAGTGAACGCCATTATCGAAGAAGAGAATTTGGATTTTTTGACTGACGTCAGAGATCTGAAGACGCCGCTTAGCTTCGTTAAAGCTAAGTTGATGAAAAGAGGGTTCTTTCCAGGTTGCGGAGAGCTATGTATGGACTGTGCCACACGTTCTGATGGATGTGAACAGTTGGTAGAAGGAATTCAAAGTCTGATGACTGAAGGGATTTTACAGTTTAGCCGGAGGGCCGAATGTGGATCAGGAGAGGTAGTGCTGAAGCAAGACGATGAGGTTGCCACCATCACCATCCCTCGCCAGACGATAACTATTTCTGCGCCCAGACCGCCCACAATTACTATCACCAAAGTCGGGCCGATACCCTTCGAGAGCACTAATGTTGTCCCATGGCATTATGGGGCTAAAGTCTACTGCAACAGACAGAAGTTGGAGCTAGAACCGTTTGGGTCGACTGTGGAGAACCTGGCGGGAATCAGTGGTGTTACTTACAGCGGAAGAGTGTGTGCACCACCAGAGGTCGTGGCGGATAAAGCGGTCAGAGCTGATGCGGCCGATAAAGGTAAAAGTAAAGTCGTTGAGGAGATCCCACGTGGGGCAGAAAAAGACTTGCTTGTTAAAGATGCCGAGGAGTTTATGTGGTTGATTAAAAAGAGTGGCTACAAGATTGTAGACCATCTCCATCAGACGCCCTCGAAGATTTCCATCTTGAACTTGTTGCTGTGTTCTGAAGCACACCGCAACGCGCTGCTGAAGGTGTTAAACGTCGCATATGTACCGTAGGAAATATCGGTAAATCAGCTAGAAGAGGTCGTAGCCCATGTGAATGCTAGAAATGGGCTAGGTTTCACTGACCTGGAGCTGACGCCAAAGGGGAGGAATCACAATAGCGCCCTGCACATCTCGATAGAGTGTAGGGGCACGATCATGTCGCACGTGTTGGTGGACACGGGTTCGTCACTTAATGTTCTTCCGAAGAAGGCATTAATGAAGTTGGATACTCGTGGAGTGATTTGCACACCCAGTGATCTGGTTGTGAAGGCGTTCGATGGGACCAAACGCCACGTTTTTGGGGAGGTGACCCTGCCAATCCAAGTCGGGCCGGAAACGTTCGACGCTGTCTTTTATATTATGGACATCATGCCTGCCTACAGTTGTCTCTTGGGCCGGCCGTGGATCCATGCTGCTGGTGCCGTGACCTCCACGTTGCACCAGAAACTCAAATATGCTGTCGGGGGTAGCATCGTAACCGTGTATGGCGAGGAAGACATAATGGTGAGCCATTTGTCGTCCTTCAAGTATGTGGAGATGGATGGCGAAATCCATGAGACTCTATGCCAAGCGTTCGAAGCTGTCAATGTGAAGGACGTAGCTCCTGTAGTCACGGAAAAGCCAGAGATGACTCTCTCCTTATTCAAGGAAGCTCGGGCCATTGTCCAAGCCGGATCTACCCCAGGCTGGGGGCGAATTTTGGAGATACCTAACAAGCAAGATAAGTTTGGGTTGGGATATTCTCCTGGGGCTGAAGCTTCTTCTTCTTCTAGCAGTGCGTCTCGAGGTAAAGGGCCGATCCAGTTTACCAGTGGCGGAATGATTTTCGAAAGCATCAACGCGGTGTCTGAAGACAGCGGAGATAGCGACTGTGACCTCAACTCTTGGATCCAGCCAAGCAAGCCAGGCGAGGGCCTCAACAATTGGTCCATCAAGGATATCATCCAGATGACAAGCGAAGAGTAATGATTTACTTTTTCCAATCATTGTACAACCCTATGTCTTACCCGGGGCATATTGGTTTTATTGTCAGGGCCTTGTTGGATTATGTACATGCATTTTGTTAATAAATCAAAGGTGTTTTCTTCGTATTCAAATATTGTGATCTCTGTTATTCCCGTTTTATATTTGTTTTGAAAAACAGTAAAATGGCAATGGGGTTTGTGCTAACCTGCATATCCTTGTTTTAAGCTTAACCCTTGTTATTGCAGGATCCACATAACAGATGACATCGACTCTGGACCTTCTACGACTCACTTCCACTTCGATTGCCCGATCTATCAAGCCGAAGAAGAGATTGATGAAGACGAAGACCTTCCTGAAGAGTTGGTCCGCTTGTTGAAACAAGAGGAGAAAGTTATTCTGCCTCATGAAGAGGAGATCGAGATTGTGAATCTGGGTTCTGAAGAACTCGTCAGAAACGTCAGGATAGGTGCTGCACTGCAGAGTGATGTCAAGCAGAGATTAGTCGAGATGCTGAGAGAGTATAGTGAAGTCTTTGCTTGGTCATACGAAGATATGCCCAGACTTGACACGGACATCGTGGTCCACCACTTGCCGTTGCGAGAAGATTGCCCTCCCGTCAAGCAGAAGCTTAGGAGGACGAGACCAGATATGGCCGTTAAGATCAAAGAAGAAGTGCAGAAACAGCTTGATGCTGGCTTCTTAGCGGTCACTACTTACCCTCCGTGGGTCGCCAACATAGTGCCTGTACCGAAGAAGGACGGTAAGGTACGCATGTGCGTCGATTATCGGGACTTGAATAGGGCGAGCCCTAAAGAGGATTTCCCGCTGCCTCATATCGATGTGTTGGTCGACAACACAGCCCAGTTCTCCGTGTTTTCGTTCATGGATGGCTTCTCCGGTTACAATCAGATCAAGATGGCGCCGAAGGACATGGAGAAAACGATGTTTATCACTCCCTGGGGAACATTTTGCTACAAGGTAATGCCTTTCGGTCTAAAGAACGCAGGGGCCACTTACCAACGAGCTATGGTAACTTTGTTTCATGATATGATTCATCATGAGATTGAAGTCTATGTTGATGACATGATTGCGAAGTCCCAAACGGAGGAGGGACATCTGGTCAATTTGCTGAAGCTTTTTGAGAGGCTTAGGAAGTTCAGGTTGAGGCTGAATCCTAACAAGTGTACTTTCGGACTACGGTCCGGAAAGTTACTGGGGGTTATCGTGAGCGAAAGAGGCATCGAGGTTGATCCTGCGAAGATAAAAGCCATACAAGAAATGCTAGTGCCGAAAACAGAAAAAGAAGTTCGTGGTTTCTTGGGCAGAATAAACTACATTGCAAGGTTTATCTCTCATCTCACGGCCACGTGTGAACCAATGTTCAAGCTTTTAAAGAAAGATCAGGCGATTATCTGGAATGAGGAGTGCCAGAAGGCATTTGACAGGATAAAGCAGTATCTTCAGGAACCTCCAATCTTGATACCCCCAGTGGCTGGACGACCATTAATCATGTACTTGACAGTTCTGGAGAATAGTATGGGGTGTGTTCTCGGTCAGCACGACGAGACGGGCAGAAAGGAGCATGTCATTTACTACTTGAGTAAAAAGTTCACAGACTGTGAATCTCGTTACTCGATGCTGGAGAAAACATGTTGTGCACTAGCCTAGGTTGCCAAACGTTTACGACAGTACATGCTCAATCACACCACCATGCTAATTTCGAAGATGGATCCGATCAAGTACGTCTTCGAGAAGCAGGCGCTTTCGGGCAGGATTGCCAGATGGCAAATGGTGTTGACGGAATATGATATTCAGTACGTTTCCCAGAAGGCCATCAAGGGAAGCGTATTGTCTGACTACCTGGCCGAACAGCCGATCGAGGATTACCAGCCGATGAAATTTGAATTCCCTGATGAGGATATCATGTTTCTTAAAGCGAAGGATTGCGATGAACCGTTGCCCGACGAGGGGCCAGATAGGAAATCCCAGTGGAAATTGATATTTGACGGGGCGGTTAATTCTTATGGAAGTGGTATCGGGGCGATCATCACGACTCCCCACGGATCCCACATCCCGTTCACTGCGAGACTGACGTTTCCAGTCACCAATAACGAGGCGGAGTACGAAGCATGCATCATGGGTCTAGAAGAAGCAATTGATTTGAGAATCAAGAACCTAGACGTATATGGTGACTCAGCGCTCGTGATCAACCAGATTAAAGGGGAGTGGGAGACTCGTCAATCGAATTTGGTGCCGTACATGAACTATGCCAGAAGGCTGCTTCCGTTCTTTGATCGAGTGGAACTCCATCATGTGCCCAGGGCCGAAAATCAGATGGCTGATGCCTTAGCCACGTTGGCTTCGATGTATAAAGTCAATTTTTGGAATGAGGCTCCAAGAATTGTCCTTTCTCGTCTTGATAGACCTGTGTTCGTCTTTGCAATCGAGGAAGCCGCCGACGGCAAGCCATGGTTCCATGACATCCAGACTTTCCTTATGACTAAGGAGTATCCTGTGGGTGCGTCAACCCAGGATAAGAAGACTCTGAGGAGGCTGTCTGGAAATTTTTATCTCAACCCTGATGGAGTGCTGTATAAGAGAAACCATGATCTCGTGCTACTCAGATGTGTAGATGAGAAAGATGTGAGTATGCTCATGGAAGAAGTCCATGAAGGCACATTTGGTACGCACGCCGGCGGGCATGCTATGACGAGAAAGATCCTGAGAGCAGGATATTACTGGCTGACGATGGAATCGGATTGCTTTAAATTCGCGAAGAGGTGTCATAAATGCCAGATTTATGCTGATAAAGTTCATGTGCCACCGTGCCCGTTAAATGTCATGTCCTCCCCGTGGCTGTTCTCCATGTGGGGCATCGACATGATAGGCAAGATCGAGCCCACTGCATCTAACGGTCATCGCTTCATTCTAGTAGCTATCGACTACTTCACCAAGTGGGTGGAGGCAACCTCGTATGCTAATGTTACCAAGCAGGTCGTGGCTAAATTCATAAAGAGGGACATCATCTGTGGTTACGGAATTCCCGAGCGGATCATTACTGATAATGGTTCGAATATGAATAACAAGATGATGAAGGAGCTGTGCCAGAGTTTCAAGATGGAACACCACAAGTCATCTCCTTACCGGCCGAAGATGAATGGCGCCGTTGAAGCGGCCAATAAGAACATAAAGAAGATTGTTCAGAAGATGGTTTTGACCTGCAAAGATTGGCACGAGATGCTGCCATTTGCACTACACGGTTATCGTACGATGGTACGTACGTCGACCGGGGCAACTCCTTTCTCTTTGGTGTACGGTATGGAAGCAGTCCTACCGTTAGAAGTGGAGATCCCTTCTTTGCGAGTTTTGGTTGATGTGAAACTCGACGAGGCAGAATGGATTACGAACCGACTAAACCAACTCAGCCTGATGGATGAGAAGAGATTAGCATTGATTGCGTATGGTCGTCTGTACCAAAGCCGAATGAAGAAAGCTTATGATAAGAAGGTGCGTCCTAGAAGCTTTCAGACGGGTGATCTCGTCCTGAAGAAGATTCTTCCTCCACACTCCGACCACCGGGGCAAGTGGACTCCCAATTACGAAGGTACGTACGTCGTCAGCAAGGTCTTCTCGGGAGGAGCTTTGTTGTTATCCACGATGGATGGTGAAGATTTTGCATCCCCGGTGAACGCGAACGCAGTTAAAAAATACTTTGCTTGAAAGCGACCCGCTGGACAGTAAAAAGAGAGTCCAGGCAAAAATGGGGCATCCCGGCGAACCATAAAAAAGGAAAAAAGTTCGGGAAAAAATTAGGGATATAAATTGAAAAAATGTACACCCGCAAAGTCGAAAACCTGGAAGGGCGACTTTGGCAAAAAAGGGTATCTCGGTGAACTGAAAACCCGCAAAGGGCGGTTCACGCAAAAGTTAGGGATTTGAAAAAGCAAATGACTGCGTTCCGCGTATGGACTTTCTTTGTTTAGTGGTTTGGAAGACCTGAGGGTCGTTTATCTGAATCAATCTCTTCTGAAGCTGAAGCGTCGGAGAGGTATCAAAGTCGAGTGGGTCATAGAGGGATTAACTCATGGTGTTCGTCTACGCCTCGTTGCCGACATTTGTATATACTGATGTATATTTATGTTTTATTTTTTGCGCGGCTTCCTCATTCCAGGGGCTTGCATCCGTTGTAAAACATTTTTACCCATTCAGGGGTTCGTTATCAATAAAATGTATACTATTCAGCAATTCTGTTTGCCTGTTTAGCATTTATCTGTTTTGTTTGCGAAAAAGAACGCCGATGTTTTTGATAAAATGCGCATACATAAACTTACTGGCCTAGGCCACTGATTGTTGAAACAATGAATTACTTAAACATTGTCACGAGATAATAACCTTGATAGGTCCCTTTGAGAAGGGTATCTTGTCTGTTTGTTTGTGTTGTTACAGGTGTAGCATATTCCAGACAGTGCGCCGCGCGCATCCCCAAGCAGGATGATTCCTCCTTCTCCAGCAGAGTTCAGCAGTCTCTCCCCGCAGAGTCTGAACACGAGATCGCGAGCATTGATATGTCTCCCCAGGCAGAGAAGATTCTCTCCCCAATCAAGTATATCCTGAAGGAAGGTCGTCTCCTCAGCTGAGTCATTCACTGAAGTGTGCGACAACTGATGGTTCAAGACTGAAGTCTCCAGCGGAATCGAGATCCCCCCACAGAGTCGTACTCTCCCCAGCAAGCAGAATGATTTCTTCTTCCTCAGCCGAGTTTGCAGATCCCCAAGAGAGCCGAGTCCTTGGAAGCCGCTCAGGCCATGATTGGTTTTCCCCAGTGGAATGTGGAATAGCTGATGCCATATTTCCCCACCAGAGTCGTTATCTTCAGGGAAGTAGTCGCGAAGGCCGTGTAGTTGTTCCCGCGATTGACATCGCTTTCCCTCAGCAGGTCCAGGTTCTCGTAGAGCTTCGTCCCCCTGCAACAGTCAACTGAAGTTCACTTCCCCACAGCGCCCGACTGAGATTGGCGTGACTTTGTTCTCCTCAGCAGGATGATTCCTTCCCCCAATCTGAGTGGTTTTGTCTCCTTGACAGGAGGATTCTCCCTTCAGCATTTATTTTGCGGGGTCGCATCATTTTGCATGACTGCATAGCATCTATCATAAACGCATAGCATTTCCACCGTGTGGAGCATTGCCGAAGCATATGCATAATAAGCATGATCTAGGTTGTTACCGTTCTTGTTTTGCAGGTGTTCCGCCGCAGAATTGATTGCTCAAGATGATTCTTGAATTCTCCCCAACGAGTCGCTTGCTCAAGATGATTCTTGAATTCCCCAGCAAAGTCGTTTGCTTAAGATGATTCTTAAAATCCCCAGTGCAGTCGCCAGAGTTGGTTGCTCAAGTTGATGCTTAGAGTCCCCGGCAGAGTGTTTGCTCAGGATGATTCCTGAAATCTCCAGCATAGTTATCGGTTCAGGATGATTCTTGAAGTCCCCGGCGGAGTTATTTGTCCAAGATGATTCTTGAAGTCCTCAGCAAAGTTGATTCATCCAGAATGATTCCTGGATCCCCGAAGCAGAGTTACTTGATAGTTCTCCAGAATCCCCAACGGAGGTGCGTCATCCCCAGCAGGTTTCTGAACAGCGAAGTTGAAACTTCCCCTCGAAGACTTGATGATTGAAGTCCGACCGTGTTAACGAAGCAGTTCTCTCATTTGATGCGGAGGGCCTGATGGCAGAAGTTTGGGTATCCCCAATTGGCTCATGATTGACCGAGAATTTTATTCCCGACTTACTGATGAAGTCCGGCTGATGCCCGAAAGCTTTCTTTGAATGCCCGACGGCATGATTTGACCTGATTATTGACCTGATGAGTCCCGAGGAATCTTGATGCCTGACGGCATGATCGACCATGTATCACCGGTTACCGTGTGACCGATTCTTCAGCTAATTGTCGTGCAGCTAATGTTTCAGTTTTCGAAGATTTGTTCCCATCAGAGTACCGTGTACTTGTGCAGTTGGCAAATTTTCGGGTTTGTTGGTATTCAACCGTCTTTTACCTTGATCGGCTGAGAGTCGTTCGCTCCTCACCCAGTCAGGTCCAAGCCGTTTGAATAGGGGCAGCTGTTGCACCCCAAAATTTCACCAACATTTCTTTACCTAGCTAGTGATTCATCTCATTCACATTAGCATTATCACTTGAATTTCATTGACATGTGTGCAGGAGATCAAGAGGTATGATTACCAATCAAGAGCACCACAAGACTATGAAGCTAGCCAAGAAGGTTATTCAAGTGTTTAAGGGTTGATATCCTTGTCAGAGAAGTTAAGAGATCCTCAGAGAGATTGGTTGAAACCAAGGTTGTGTGCCTCCTAACTTGAGAGTTGTGGGAGCTCCTCAGATGATTCTGAAGCTGTGAGGATGGACTTGAAGCTTTGAGAGAGCTTATGAGATGTCTTGAGAGCCATCATGAAGCCTAGACAGGTTATTATGCAAGAATAAGAAGACTCAGCCATGAGTGGTGCAGTTAGGGTTTGACTGGGTCAACCCTAGGTCAACTGATGATTTGGAGAGGGTTGAGACCTAATCCAAGAGCCATGTGATCATGGATTGATGCATTGAGATGCTATAAGGATGATTCCAAGGTCAACTCATCATGATTGAAGAGTTTGAGAAGTTTCAAGCTAGGGTTTCTAAGGCTTGATAGTGTAAAATCCCCTAGTTTGACCCATATCTTCAAGGCAGTTTAGCTCAAGATGTGATTGTCATCTCATCTTACCCCCAACATGAATGTTGTAGAGCTTGTTCTTAGCTTTAATTTGAGTACTAGAAGTCCTTGATAGGATTTATAGAGCTCAAGTTATGACTTTGACAAGTTACAGGTCATCTGAGGTATGTGAATCTAGGGCCTTGAAAGTCACCCAACTTGCAGACAACTTTTGCCCAAGAAGGATGATTCCTATGAACTTTTGATAAACATGAATGTTGTTCGTTATCTTCTTAGCTTTCTAGAGAGTACTAGAAGTCCTTGATAGGATTTGTAGAACTCAAGTTATGGCTTTGACAAGTCAAGGGCATTTTGGTCATTTGGAGATTATAGGTCATTTCAAGCATAAGGCCATAACTCCTATTTTCAAGCTTCAAATGGAAACATCTTCAACATCAAACTTGCTTAAAATGATGTTTTAAGGCTAGTAAGGAGGTCATAAGATGTTTAAAAGGCTTGTAGCTCAAAATGGTAAAAATGGCCTAAAATGGAGGCATAAGTTAAATAAGTCAAAGTTGGAAATTGAAATTTCCAAGCTACACATCCAAACCATGGCATGTAATAGGTCATTTTGAATCTAGAAAGCATTTTAGAAACAATGGTTCAGCCACATTTTTGATTTGAGGGTTAGATCATGGACTTGCTTTGGAAAATGGTTGCTTGCATATTAAGGTACATATGCAAAACACAAGGAAACTCAATGTACAAGCTAGCTAAGCATCTTAACACCTCATATATCTCATCTAAGGAGATTTTCAAGTCAGAACAAGTTGCTGCAAGAGGCATAGCATGAGATTGTACATGAGATGGATGGAAATCAAAAACTCATGGCATGAGAATCCCAAATTCTCATTGGATGATTCCAGAAAGTTCTGGATGGGTCTGAACCATCCTATATATGGATTAGAACTTGCTCAGATGCAAGGTTGGTGAGAGATTAGACAGGAGAGTGAGATAGCCATTTCAATTGCTTCCATTGCAAGTTGAAATCAATTTCTACTTTCCACACTATTTCCATTGCTTCTTTCAATCCTAACACCTTCCATTGATCATACTGAATGTGTGCATACCAATTTGAGGGCAAGATCATGAAGAATTGAAGAGATAGCATTTGGATTTGGAAGGCTGCAAGTCATCATCGGGTTTGGAGATTCAGGCTTCTTTGATCAAATCTTTTGCAAACAGAAGCTTTAACATCAATCTAGGAGTGATTCTGAAGAGTTTGAGAGGTTGAAGTGGAGGTTTGACCTATCTGATAATCAAGATTTGACAGGTTTGCATCTTTTCTTCTACACCTTAATTTAAGCATAATTAGTTAGAATTGTTAGGTTAGAATGGTTAGAGACAAGTAGGAGATGGATTCTGGGAAGTTTGAGATCATTTGGTGAAGTTTGAGTTAGTGACACCATTTTTGTTTTGATCAAGAACACGAGATATAGTGAAGCATAGCATGAGTTTAATAGCAAGATTTAACCAGTGTGAGGTGGTGATCATTCTGAGGTAATCAATTTCAAGAATAGTCAAAGTTGAAGTTTGAGCATAGTTTTGATCTTGGATCGGGTTTGGAGATTTAGGGCATTTCAATTGATTTTAAGGCCATGGTTGTGATCAGCATGGAATTTAGAACAAATTAGGGTTTTGAACCATGGATTTTGGTTGAGTTTGGATGGAGTCCGAGCTAGGTATTTGAAGCTCTGTTCATGGAGCTTTCCCTCCATTGTCATGGCTGGAGGAAGAAGACAATGTTATGGCCGTTGGATGAGGCAAAGACCGGTTGACCAAAGCCAGATCTAAGGGCTGTGATTTAATCTCACGTTTGAAGAGGATTTCTGAAGACACCCCAAACGCTGCGTTTCATTTAACTGAGGTTTTGGGCTTTAGTGGACTGATTGATATCCCCACCCCCATTTCATGGCCCGTTGTATTTTGAACTAATTTTCCTTGCTTTATACACCGTGTGTTTTTCTTTTTCTTCATGATTTTGAGTTGATTTTCTGATTAAATAATTGGGCCTAGCGCATTTATTGTTTGCACCCCCGTTTCAAGCCCAACCATGATTTGAACTGTATGGCATTGCTATCTGCACCAATGTTTTCCCATTTTATTTTCTTTTTCCCCATTTTATTTTAATCTTTGAACTGTAAGACTTGTTTGTTTTGTTGTTGTTTTAGGGTTAGGAATTAAGTAGAGCTTAGACCTAGCTAATTTCTTTCTTAAACATGGATGGTATCTTTCACCTCCATTCTTCTCCATGATTCAAGGTCCTTCCATGGTATTCACCTCCCTCCTTTGGAGGGATATGTGATGGTACCTAGGAAGTAGAACTTTTGAGGGAACCATTCCTTTGATGTTAAACCCTTATAGGTCACCTTTGGTGGTCAATAAGCAGTTTAATATCCTAGCTTATCCAGTTAAGTGATTTCTTCAGGTTTGAGTATCTTGAGAGATGTTGAGCTTGAGTGTGAAGATGAAGACCTCATTGAAGAGTATGGAAGAGGATGATTCCCTGAGCATTGCCATTTCAGCTGAAGCTTGAAGAACAGGAAGAACAAGTTGATACTTGAAGACCCAATGAAGAAGATGCAGTAAAGACTGAATGAAGAGCTGAGGCTTAAAGACTGAAGGATGAAGTTGACACTTCTAAGTGATTAAAGGTTACCCTGAAGAGATGAAGCTTGAAGAATAGAGGATGAGTTGATACTTACTTTAAAGCTTGGAGATCCTGAAGGAATCAAGTTGGTACTTGTGGTTAAGAGTGAAGCCTGAAGGTGGAGCTGATTAAAGAGCTGAAGCTTGTAGAGAAGAGAAGATAAGTTGAAACTTATGTTGAAGGGTTGAAACCTGGAGAAGCAAATTGATATTTGTCAAGAATGATTAAGGTCTGAAGACTGAGTTGCTGCCAGGAGAGCTGAGGCTTGGAGTTGAGAGAGGAGTTGATCTTCTTTCTTGTCTGTTTTCTTCTCTGTATTGTTAATGTGCCTTGTTTGACTTGCTTGATGCATTAGAATAAGTCCATATCTAGACTAGACATTAATCTAGGAGCATGATTGCACTAGAGGTTGAGTTGCTCCCTCTGCTTGTATTGTTACTGTGTGGCTTTGCTTGCGGGTATTCGGTAGAGCCCTACTCCCTTGCCCTTGTGGTTTATTTTGCTTGATAGCATTTTATTTTCTTCTGTATGATTACAGTCTCTTATATTTTGCTTGATAGCATGTTTTACCTCAGTATGATTACTGTTATTCATTCTGGCTTGAGGTTGAGATGAGCTTGTGGAGGCTGCTGCCCCACACACATTTCCTCCCTCACTTGCATTGCATGCATTTTACTGTATTACTGTTTACTGTTTAAGCTTATGCTTTAGCTATTTCTGTGTATCATTGACATGATCCCTTAGGACTCTCATTTCCTTTGATAAGGAAATGATGATAGAACTGTAGGTTGAAACCTATGCATGATAATTTCTAGGAGTTCCCCGTTTCAAACCTCAACTATAGGATGAATCCTTGGCATGACAACAGTAGGACTTGATAGTCTCCCCGTAGTTGAGCCTGTTCTCTTCTCATCTCAAAACAGCTTAAAATACAGTAATCATGAATGATTTCTTTCGTACGTTACGAGCCTTAAGCTATCTGAGAAAGGATTGTGGGAGAGTTTCTTTTCCACGGTCTGGATGTTTAGTATGGCACCCTTTGGGTGACATGCGACGCATTCACTCTCAGGTCATAGCCTTTAGTGCGATTGAAATTGAAAACACAATAAAAAACACTTCTTTCGTAAAAGACAGAAAACAAACTTCAAACCTTTTTGCCCCGTGGGCCCATAATTCAAAGGAAAGCTTTTCTGAAGAAAAGAGTGTCGTTAAACTTCAGCGCCAACGCAAACAGGCTTTGTCCCTAACTGCTGGAACTGTTGTTTAACCCTACTCGATAAAACAGATGAATCTGAATCCCCATAATGCGTAGTATCCCGAACTACGTAAGCTCTGATCTCTCATACCTGTTGAGAATACGTAGGCACAATACTGATGTATTAGGGAGCCACCTTCCCCGTAACCCGTCGTAGGTCGAACTACGTTGACTATGATTTCTCATTCTCTGATGAGAATACGTAGGCATAAAGCGCGACGCTTTGCCGAGTCATTTCATTTTCCGTTTAAGCCAGCCTTGATAGGTAGATAGATAAACCAACTCGTTCAGTAAACACAACAAGCGTGGATCCCGTCGAGTACGACGGACGTGAGGGGTGTTAATACCTTCCCCTTGCGTAACCGACTCCCGAACCCAGACAACGGTTGCGACGACCTTGTCTTACCTTTTTCGTCAGGTTTTTTCCGATCGTTTCCTTTCCCGTTCTGAGGGATAAATAATGAAAGGTGGCGACTCTTCTGTTCTGCCGGCACCTTATTTTCGCGGAAGCGACACAGATATGGAGTGCCTAACTGCATCATCACTGACAATGGGTCGAATCTCAACAACAAAATGATGGACGAGTTGTGCGCCAATTTTAAAATAGAACACCATAACTCAACACCATATAGACCCAAGATGAATGGAGCCGTAGAATCAGCTAATAAAAATATCAAGAAAATCATCCAGAAGATGGTGGTCACATACAAAGATTGGCACGAGATGTTACCCTTTGCACTACACGGCTACCGTACTTCAGTACGAACTTCAATAGGGGCAACTCCCTACTCGTTGGTTTATGGCATGGAAGCAGTTCTCCCAATAGAGGTCGAAATCCCTTCGCTGAGGGTTTTAATGGAAGCTCAACTTGATGAAGCCGAATGGGTAAAGACGAGGTTTGAAGAACTTAATCTCATTGAGGAAACGCACTTGACAGCCATATGCCACGCCCAGCTTTATCAAAGAAGAATGAAGAGAGCCTTCGACAAAAGAGTACATCCCAGGACATTCGCACAAGGAGACTTAGTACTCAAGAGGATCATGGCTATGTATAATGAATCTAGGGGCAAATGGACGCCAAACTACGAAGGCCCATATGTGGTAACAGAAGCATTCTCTGGTGGTGCCCTAAAGCTCGCAACCATGGATGGGGAGGAGTTACCTTATCCAGTGAATGCAGATTTGGTCAAACGATACTTTGCCTAAAAAAGTGGAATAATAAAGCCGCTAAGTCGAAAACCTAAAAGGGCGACTTAGGAAAAATTGGCTATCCCGATGAACCGAAAACCCGAAAGGGCGATTCAGGCAAAAATTAGGGATAAAATAAGAATAGGCCCGCTAAGTTGAAAACCCGAAAGGGCGGCTCAGGCAAAAAAGGGCGTCCCGGTGGATTGAAAACCCGAAAGGGTGATCCAGGCAAAAGTTAGGGACAAAATTCCGAGGCAAAGTATCCATTATGCATGATCACTTGACCCTATTACATTGTCAAGAGATATAATTGATCTGACCATTTTTCTAGGAAGCAAGGTGTTGAAGACTTCCAAAGTCATAAAGACTATAGCAGTGTCAAAACTCAAAGGAACTCTGATTTTTGCCATTATGTTTTTCTTACACCGTAATCACCTCATTAAGGGATTACATCTTTGTATATTTACCCATTCAAGGGTCAAATCAATATAAAGAGAGATTTCTCATTAAATTGTGCTCACTCTTTTACTTTATCTGATTGTTTGCAAATTAATTTTATTTCTGATAATTTGTGTTCGAAACTTCAGCTAAAAAATAAAAATATAACTTTTGACAAGGTATAGAACTTGTTTTGATGTTCGAGGATATTAGGGAAAATAGATGGTCTCCAAGAAAAATGTCAACAGGTAGAAGCATTGATTTAGTCGTCAGATGCCCAAGATTGTCATCATGAAAAGCTTCTCCTTTCTAAAGGGTTTATATGATGTGGTTCCCCCCCCAGCATCGAGTTCAAGAGCTAAACTGGGGCAATCAATTCTCCCGGTCGTCATGGAGTATCTAAATCTGGGATGTCGAGTAGTCTAATCCTCTCACTACCCCCACAGAAAGCCCAATCTTTTATTGGCAACATCAAAAAGCCACTCCAATTGGCGCCTTTAATTCACCCTAAAAGTCCAGTCTTCATTGGCAACCACTAAAAGTCCATCCTCGTTGACATCCTCAATAACCAAAGTCCAAACCATTTGGCAACTACCAAATCCAATCCCTGGTGATGTCCCCGACAGGATTTTATCCCCGGCATACCTGGTCGCTGCGTTATCATAAGCACGACATACAGCCTCATATCATAATCATATCAAGCATTAACATATCATTTGCATTCGCATCGTGCACTTCCAAGCAGTTGCACCTTAGTTGCATGTTTAGGCATCATAAAACATTGCATTGCATAGCAATATGGCAGGATCCAGGATCGGTTCGCGAGCATCTTGGTCAGTCCTCCAGTGAAGTTGGCAGTATGACTCTGAAAAGAGTTAAGACCCCACGAGTTCAGGGAATTCTACTCCCCAGCAAGTCATTCTCCAACCAGGCAGTTGGTGATGATAATCCCCAACAACTATTGCTCTTATGGCTCCCCAAGCAGAGGTTATCTTAAAAAGTTTTTTGAAGGCTTTCCCCCTGCAGAGTTTGCACAATGTTGTTCCTCCAATAGGAATTTTGGCTCAACTATTCCCCAACAAGTTTTCACTCGAGATGCTGCTTTGGTATCATCGAAGAGCCTTAATGGATAAGGTACTGCTTCGACCACCCGAAGAATCTCAAGTTTTGATCGAGATACTGCTTTGGTATCATTGAAGAGCCTTAATGGATAAGGTACTGCTTCGACCACCCGAAGAATCTCAAGTTTTGTTCGAGATACTGCTTTGGTATCATCGAAGAGCCTTAATGGATAAGGTACTGCTTCGACTACCCGAAGAATCTCAAGTTTTGTTCGAGATACTGCTTTGGTATCATCGAAGAGCCTTAATGTATAAGGTACTGCTTCGACTACCCGAAGAATCTCAAGTTTTCACTCGAGATACTGCTTTGGTATCATCGAAGGGCCTTAATGGATAAGGTACTGCTTCGACCACCCGAAGAATCTCAAGTTTTGATCGAGATACTGCTTTGGTATCATCGAAGAGCCTTAATGGATAAGGTACTGCTTCGACCACCCGAAGAATCTCAAGTTTTCACTCGAGATACTGCTTCGGTATCATTGAAGAGCCTTAATGGATAAGGTACTGCATCGACCACCCGAAGAATCTCAAGTTTTGTTCGAGATACTGCTTTGGTATCATCGAAGAACCTTATTAGATAAGGGACTGCTTCGACCACCCGAAGAATCTCAAGTTTTCAGAGATACTGCTTTGGTATCATCGAAGAATCTTATTGGATAAGAGGCTGCTTCGACCACCCGAAGAATCTCATTTGTTTAGAGATACTGCTTTGGTAGCATCGAAGAATCTTATTGGATAAGATGCTGCTTCGACCACCCGAAGAATATCATGTGTTTAGAGATACTGCTTTGGTATCATCAAAGAATCTTGTTGGATAAGAGGCTGCTTCGACCACCCGAAGAATCTCAAGTTGTGTTCAGAGATACTGCTTTGGTATCATCAAGGAATCTTATTGGATAAGATGCTGCTTCGACCACCCGAAGAATCTCATGTGTTTAGAGATACTACTTCGGTATCATCGAAGAATCTTATTGGATAAGATGCTGCTTCGACCACCCGAAGAATCTCATGTGTTTAGAGATACTGCTTTGGTATCATTGAAGAACCTTAACGAATGAGGGGTTGCTTCGACCACCCAGAGAGTGTCAGATTATCTTGTTCATCTTTCACATCCTATTATCCCAGTCTGGTATCTCACTGCATTTTACTTGCTTGTCAGACAAATTTTGGGGTCTTCTTGTATCTAATTGACTTCTACCTCAAAATGAACGTCATGCAGCGGTTCATTCTCTCGGGTTCAAGGCAATTAGATAGGGGCATCTGTCATACCCCAAATTTGTCCTACCTACTCATACTGAGTGTCTTGCTACTTTAATACTGTTCTTAAGATAATCATGTGAAGCTTGGCCTTGTTCCTTTGGATACAGGGTATGGAGGTTTTGTTCGTGCTTATGGTGATTACATATTTTTTGCAAGCTTTGGTAGATATGTATTCATAAACAATTGTCCCAGTTGTTTGATTTGGTCATCTCGAGGCATGATTTATTTTATTCCAAGATGGTTTTAGGCCATGGGATCAAATTATTCAAGATAAGGTCAATTGATTTCAAAATAATTTCAAGCCTCTTTTCGATTGATTCTCAAGTCGTTTTTTTTGGGATATGTATTTCAAAATTGGAATAAAGTTCAAGCTAATATGTTATGCCATAGGGGTAAGTGGTAGACCCCAATTTATTTATTTTCTTTACGATCTTAAAAGTAATCAAGTTAGAGGATTTAAACTCTCAAGTGACATCAAGATCATGCGTAAAGGGCCAAGCTGTGTTTATCAAGTTATAATGCAAACGAGTTCAAGACCATGATTAAGGTTTCTACTTCAAGGACTGCCTTCAGGCCTGGTATGCCATGGGAAGTATGCCTCGGTCATTATTGTGAATTAGTTGTGAGATTATCAAAACTCTTTTAAGTCTTCATGACTTGATAAACAATTTGTTAGAGACCATTTGTTAGAGATCATTGCCTTCAAGGCATGGACAGTTCATTGAGCCACGATCCATTTTAGCTTTTGGCACTTCTAGAGTCTAGTTGTATTATGAACAGGATACCTTATCCCAATGCAGAAAAAGAAAGTTAAGAAACTTTTTGAAAACTATTACATGGTTTGAAGTTTAAAACAAAAATCCCTCAGGTCATGGCACTGCAGAATATTCAAGGCTTGGAATAAGCTGTAAATACAGCATTGAACAAGGAAAGTAATTGTTACATATCTTCTCATGGTTCAAAATATATACAAATTATGAAGTGGTACAAAGAATACATTCAAGCCTCATAGTAACGGGTCAAAAAGAATCAATGTTGGTATATGCGAGAAACTTGCGAACTCCAACGAATGTAGATTAACTCAAATTTGTGCAGCAAATTCTATCAGGCACCGACCTATTCAAACATCTCATCTGCAACTTTCGTTGGATTCAACCGGCGACGACCTCGTCCTTCAACCAACAGCGCCCGCCTTCAAAAAAATAGCATTGCAAGATTAGTTAAGAACTACTAGCAAAATAATTCAGCAGAGTTACAAGTAGATGATACTAGATACAATTGATAAAGATGAGCTTATGTAAGGAAATTCTTCAAAATTACTTCCCAAATAAAACAGACGAAGAAACAGTGGTATGGCTGCTCTACAAAGAGATTATCGTGAAAATTGCCATAGTCATCCGGAAGAAGTGGTTAATTGACCTTCTTGAACAGTAAGAATTGTATGGAGTTGAAGATTTATACTCTAAACCAGAAATCCCTGTCATACCAAGACACACAACAAAAGAGAATTATAGGAGTATCCTGAAGCTTTGCCTTCATTCCTGAATCTTCTAGCAGCCTCATCAAAAAAGCGTCCTTAATCAAAATTGTCGTCAGATTCTCCATCCAAGTGCAAACATGAAAAGGAATTTGAAGAAATATTAGTATGAGATGGTATGTGTGTGAGCTAAGACAAAGTCACAAGTGAAAAATACTTCTTGTGCACATCGGCAGCAGCTATACAAAGGATTCAAACATTATTGTCACCAATCCCCTTCGTGGTGCAACAGTGAATCATCTACTGAAGTTATATCAGAACTCTGAAAAATGATGAAATGATTTCTTACAGTGCTTTCATGGCAAAGAAAACGGCGTCACCCCCATTCTTCCAAAGGGATCACCATACGCCTTATCCTTTCTCCCTTTGATCACTCAAATTTTCAGCACTCTGAGCTTCAAAAGCGTCTATAATCCATTAATAAAATAGGAGTCAAGAACGTATTAACAATAGGTGTTAACGTGCATAGCATGTCCTGAATTCTTGTTTAGATTTTCCTTGAGCAATTTGGTTATAGGAGACGTTAACAAAATCAGGGTATTGACTCTCTTGACATCCAAACCGCCATGTATCAAGTTGCCCATGGTGATACCTGAAATAAGAAACAGTTGTTAGATCAGGGTCAAGCATTACAAAGCTAGACACAATCCTTAAAGTAAGACAATACACAAGGCGTTGATATCAATAGAGTTCCAAAGTCAGAAAGGTCTATTCCAGATATTATGTTTGCTGATACCAATTAACCATGATTCCTCGCCAAACTTCAAAATCATCCATTGTGTTTACCTCTTGCGACATCAAGAAAAAAACTGAATGATAAAGGAAAAACTAACATCAGAGACAACATCATCATAGCAAATGCAATGCCTTCATGGAGTAAAGTAGAAATCAGGCTAACCTCGGCTTAAGTCCCTCGTGCTTAAGCTGTGACCATCATTGTTGAGTTCTTCACCAACATGAGCTTCACGTCAAATCTTTTCACCTTCAAGTTTATAATTTTGTCATATGAGTAGTGCATACAAGGTTCAATGAAAAGAAACACATAATTAGTGTGAGAAAATTGATGGTGGCATATTACAAACCGCACTATTATTTGATGTACTATATATCATTTGGAATGAGATTTAAAAAAATTTCAAGCTTGCTTACCATATCCTGCAGAACATCCGCCGTCACGACCAAATAAACTCTCGCGTGTGCCATCCTTCAAGAAGTCGCGCCAAATACATGTGAAATAAAGAGACGTGAGGGATTAGTTTAAATTCGATAATCCACATATCAAGGTACCGTATAGCCAGCTTACCGACAAGGCACCCCACCTTCAAGCTTCCTGTTCTTCCATCCTATGACCAAGACCTGCAGACATTCAAGCATTACAGATTATCACAGGACCAAGATAAATATGAAGCCCAAACTAATCCAATTGAGGCACCAGCCAGTTTTCATTGAAAAGGATTGACGTGTAAAGAAACTCAGAACCTTGTTTGCCTCATCTCTGAGTATTGATCAGGCTGCCCCAGACGGTGTTGTCGCCAAGCTAGAACTTAGTCTTGAAGCCGTATGCACATGAAAAAGGAACAATACAAAGAATTAGCATTCCAGAAAGTAATGTTGCGTAAGATGAAACAAAAGCTACAAAACACAACAACACAAAACAGGTCATGTTGATACATAATGAAAACTAGATGTTGTTCAATACCTTTAGACCAGCAGGGTTGATCATTCCGATTCATCTATCATAAGGTGAACAAATGATTAGTGCAAGTGGGATCACAACCAGCTTTAGCTCACAAGAAGGCTAGACCTGCACAAACCATAACAGCAGGATCAGTATAACACAATTACAACCAACACCGCTTGATGTACA
This sequence comes from Lathyrus sativus, assembly GCA_963859935.3. Classification (NCBI taxonomy): domain Eukaryota; kingdom Viridiplantae; phylum Streptophyta; class Magnoliopsida; order Fabales; family Fabaceae; genus Lathyrus; species Lathyrus sativus. The sequence goes on from OZ012738.1 coordinate 132,540,430, forward strand.
ACATGACACAAGATTGAAACCTTCACCTTAAAACTAATCATTGTTGAGCATCCTAAATTGGTTTCTCAAACCGCAGTTACTTGCTGTTATTAAGCTGGGAAATCCTCTGGTGAATCAGCAAGTGACTCGTGAAGTCATTACGCTGGAATTACTCGCGGTGTTGTTCGAAAAGACAAATAACAACGGTGTTGAAGTAGCTGTGATTTCTGTCACAGAAGGAATTTCAAAACCTCACCAAGCAACTTCCAAACCGAGCCATGAATTATTGTGCTTAAGCTTCACAAACTCTTCATTCAAGCTTCATCACCATCATATCAAGGTCCTGCATAATTTTAACATAAGTCAGTAAATACCACATCAGAAGTTCATGACAGTAAAATAACCATACTTTACACAGTAAAAATTCCAAGAATTCATGGTGAAAAAACAGGGTAAAATTGTATCTTTTCGCAGTGAAAATCTGGGTAAAAACAGATATTCCCAGAAATGGCTAACAAACAAGAAATCATAAGAAAGGAGCTTGAAATCATGCTGTTTTCACCCAGAGATTTACATGAATTGAAAAAAACCCTAACATCAAGCCCTATATATTGGTTACTATTCACTCAAGAAGGGGAGGCGGAAATTAGAGAGAAGATAGAAAAACCCTAAAAAAATTTCTACAGAGAGAATACAACGAGAAAACCTAGCTCAAGTGCAAGCAATCAACCATTGAGCACGAGTAAAAGAAGGAGCAGAAGAAGGATTCAAAAGGTTACCTTCGTCGGAAAAGCGTCCGGTCGGATTTGCTCCGATCCAGGTATTTCTTTTCTCCTCTTTGAACTATTGATGTCTGATATGAACTTCTTGTATGGTTTAAGCTTGTTTTCTTCTCCGATTGGAGTTTGTATTCGCCATTTGTGTTAGATTTAGGGTCTTCGATTAGAGGTTTTTGAGGGTGATTTAGGTGAAACTGGGTTCGGATTTGGACTCAGGGTGTGTTTCTCTGTAAAATTGGGGGTTTGATTTAGTGTTTGGCCGGAGAGGAGGGGCGTCGCCGCCGCGAACCGCCGCCTTCTCCGACGGATTAGGTTTCCGGCAAGACATTTGAGAGATGAAGTCACCAGAGAGAGAAATGAGGGAATTTCATATCTGATTTTTGAGAGAGAGTGTGAGGAATCGTGGGTGTTTGTTTTTTTTTACGCATGTGTTTCTTTCTGGGCAGTGGCGGATGGGCCGGTGACAAGTGTTACCGGCTGAATCTCTCAATTAAAATTTTTTTTTCTTAATTAATTAATTATAAAATTATGTTTAATTTATATATTAAGTTTAAAAACCCAACAATTATTTTATCAATTAATTTGTATTTTTTCTAATTAATCTATAATTTCTTTTCAAACTATCTAATTCCTTTAATTATTTCACTAATCAATTTTGATAATCTATTTTATTAAATTTTTTAGCTTATGTTTTTTTTCTAATAGTGAATAATTATTTTATTAAATATTTTAGACATCCTATGTGATACTTAATTAAGTTATCACGTGATTTTGCTTATCTTTTTCCTACCCGTTTGATTGAATCGATGATTGCTTGTGTGAGGATTATACATTACGCTTATATGCTTGATTTCATACTTTGATGCCATCCTATACATGTTTGTTCAACCTATTTTAAAAAAAAATAAAACTAATACCTTGGCTTAATGTCAAGCCCATTTTCATACACCATTGTAAGCCGATTGTTTTTACGATCGCCATCAACCTTATAACCTCCTCTTGGACTTTGTACAACGATGCTTGTTACGCACTTCGCATATAACATTAAAATCAAATCTTTTTTTCCAAACTTGATCCAACATCAAGTATCTTAAAACAAATGTAATTAATCATAAACTTTCATTAACACTTAATCATATCAAATCCTTCTATCCTTGTAAGTCGAGTGCTTTGGCCTCGCCATCAACCTTATCCTATGCCCATAGGACCTCCTATCCATTAGTTCAATCGTGCTCGCAAAATTTCAAACCTTGATCCATATCAAGCAATTTTCTTTAAGTCAAACTAAAATACTTAATAACTATTTAAACACAATTTCAATATTAGATGAAAAAGAGAGAGTCCCAAGTCTTTGGTTCTCTCTCCTAATTGTTTGGGTCCGAGGAGTCTTTCTTAAGCTCGAACAATTGTCTTCTAAAAAAAAACCTTCTAAAAATGGTAAACTTATTCAAACCCGTTTTCTTAAACACATAGATGAAAAAGAGAGAGCTCCAAGTCTTTGGTTCACTCTCCCGATTATTTAAAATTCAAGAAGTCTTTCTTGAGCTTTGAGTAATCGTCATCCGATTAATATACTCTAATCATATTAAATATCTTTTATAATATTAGATGACAAAAGGAGAGAGCTCCAAGTCTTTGGTTCTCTCTCCCGATTATTTGAGGTCCGAGAAGTCTTTCTTAAGCTTCGAATAATCCTCATCTGTTAAAATACCTTAATCACATCCTATCTTTCAAACACCGTCCAAACAATTTCTTTTGCGATGAAAAAGAAAGTGTTCCAAGTCTTTGGTTCACTCTCTCGATTACTTGGGTCCGAGAAGTCTTTCTTCAGCTTCAAGTAATCGTCATCCATTCAATTTATTCAAACCATACTCAATTCTATCCTTTCGCATTTGAGGTTGAAAAAGAGAGCTCCAAGTCTTTGGTTCACTCCCCCGATTACTTGGGTCCGAGAAGTCTTTCTTAAGCTTCAAGTAATCGTCACCTCTAGTTAAATATCCCAATACTTATAAACACTATTCCTCGCCCTCGCGCGACCTACCATCCAAATAATCCTTTTTACCAAGAACATTGTTTAGTCCCTTCTTCCACGCATAACAAACTCGTGCTTCAGCCTCCCCTAGCGAGCAGATAAGCCAATGTTTAGCAGTTAGAATGTGACCTAAACTCTCGTTCATTCCAAACACAAACCTTTTAGTAAACTGTAGGCCGAACTACGGCTGCTCTGATTCTTCATTCTTCTTTGAATGTAAGATACGTAGGCACAAGATTGCGATGATCTTGGCGAGCACAATCCCCTCTTTTTCCCGTAGTCCCACGAACTACGAATGCTCTGATTTTCCACTTCTTACAAGTGAAGATACGTAGGCACAAGGGCCTCAATCCTTGGCGAGCACCCTACCTTAAAACCACCCCATTTTCCCTTAGCAAGAAATTCCTTAGAAGATAAACAAACATAGTTAACTTTCTCTCGCGAATCGAATCAAGAGGTTCCCGTTGAGTACAACAGACGTAGATGATGCTAATACCTTCCCTCTATGTAATCGACTCCCGAACCTAGAATATTGGTTGCGATGACCATGTTCTTATCCCTTTAAAGGTTTTATCGATATTTTCCTATTCCATCCTTGGAATGAATAAAGTTCGGTGGCGACTCTGTTTCGAACAGTATTTTCCGCGTCTATCGCGAGGATCGTATTTTTCGAGGTACGACAACCACTTAATGTAACACCCCCTTTCTATACCCCAAATAATTAAAATAATCATTTAGGCACATAATAAAAATTCCATCAGAGTATAATTAAAAACACGGTATAAAAGAGGCATGCCACATTATGCTTGAAATTAAAACATACAACACCTGCTCAACATATGATATGCAACAGTGGGGTAACTTTTTGCAATGTAGGAACTTAGTCCTTACACCTACATCTCAATATTTAGAATGAAAGCGGAAAATCTAAACATTGAATCACAACTAGCATGTATATACATATATACATATTCACATCATCCAATATAAGTCATCAACATCATTCATGTTTACATAAACATGCATCACCAAAAATACATATACAAATATATCACCAAAAAGAGCCAAAGGCTTCCTAGCTACCCGGTGTTACATATCAGAGCCATCTGACCAAAACAATGAAGACACACTTCACAAAAGGGATCACCAGCATACCTAATCTGCAATGCCTCAAGGGCACCATAAAACAACAGAAGGGTGAGAAATATTATCATAATAATCAATGCATATAATTATATATATATATATATATATATATATATATATATATATATATATATATATATATATATATATATATATATATATATATATATATATATATATATATATATATATATATATATATATATATATATATATATATATATATATATATATATATATATATATATATATATATATATATATATATATATATATATATATATATATATATATATATATATATATATATATATATATATATATATATATATATATATATATATATATATATATATATATATATATATATATATATATATATATATATATATATATATATATATATATATATATATATATATATATATATATATATATATATATATATATATATATATATATATATATATATATATATATATATATATATATATATATATATATATATATATATATATATATATATATATATATATATATATATATATATATATATATATATATATATATATATATATATATATATATATATATATATATATATATATATATATATATATATATATATATATATATATATATATATATATATATATATATATATATATATATATATATATATATATAAACATATCTTCATTCTCACCACATTCATCATAATTCAAACATATACATTACAATGTATACACATATATTTATCACCAGACATTTCATCATGCACATTTCCACATATACATCATGTTGCACCCTAAAATTTGACCAACTTGTTTTACCTGATTTGTGTTTTCATAGCTTTATCATTTGCATAGTAGATCATGCACATATTTCATTCATTTGCATAGCATAGCATGGGCAAGTCATCCAACAAGGGATCAAGTGCTATTTTTCATCTCAAGGAGTGTATTCAAAAGGTTCTTATCAAGATTCAAGCCTATTCAAGTCACCAAGAAAGAAGGTGAAGCTTTGAGAAGGTAATAGATCAAGCAGTGGATTTACAGCCTGTCTGGGGAGTATTTGAAGATCATCATAAAGGTTGTGAGCTGTGGACTGAGGCATGGAATGTGTGTAGACATCATGAGAGACCTAGAGGGTCATTTTGAAGATGATACAAGTCATTGGTGTGGTGACAAGAGTTGCAGTTGAAGACAGTCAACTAGGGTTTCATCTGGGTCAACCCTAGGTCAAATGCTTGATTGAAGGGCATCAAGGCCTATTTGAAGGATGTGGGGTTCATCATTTGAGATGTGGATATGGATATGGTGTTGTGACAAGAAGAAATCAAGAGAAATCAAGGAGAAGAGAAGTTTCTAAATTAGGGTTTCTGTGTAAAATTCCCTGATTTAGGTCAAACGTCCAAGCAAAATAATTCAAAATGAAAGTCTCAAATGGATTCTTGGCCAACATGAAACTTGTAGAACATCTCAAGACCTTTAATTTTAGTGGTGGAAGGCATCAAGGAGATTTATATAACTCAAGTTATGGTTCTTGCAAGTTAGGGGTCCTCAGAGGCATCTGAAATTTATCTGTGAAAGTTACTTGACTTCCAAGCAACTTTTACCCCATAAGGAGTTTTCAAATGGATTTTTGGCCAACATGAAAGTTGTACCTCATGATCTTAGCATTCTATAAAGGTATGGTATGCCTCAATCTGACTTGTGGAGTTCTACTTATGATCTTGACAAGCCAGGGGTATTTTGGGAAAGTAAGATTATAGGTCATTTCAAGCATATGCCTAAAACTCCTACTTGCAAGCTTCAAATGAAAAAATGTCCAACATGAGATGTGTTCCAAATGGCATTTTTAGGCTAGACAAGAAGTCATGGTGAGCTAGAATGGATTGCATCACAAAATGCCCAAAAATGGCTTGAATATGGAAGAATTTCAAATGGATTCATGGAGGGAAAATGTAGTTTTCAAGTTATGAGTCCAAAATGCATCATCCAAATACTCATTTCAATTGGAAAACATCTTTTAAAGACAATGACATTAACACTTTTTTTATTAGAGGTCAGAATCATGGACTTGCTTTGTAAACCTCTTACTTGAAATCCAAGTTACACAACCAAAATCCAACACAAGCTGATTCAAGCCAAGCTAACTATCCACACACATCCAATATCTCCTTAGAAGGTAAATTGAACACAAGACAAGTTGAATTGAGAGCTAAAACCAGAACTGATATGTTGATATCATCAAATGAGAAATTTATGACATGAGAATTTCATAATCTCATTGGAGCCATCCAGAACATTCTAGAGGATTCTAACACTTCCTATATATGAATTTGAGTTGATCTAAACCAAGGTTGGACTTCATTTGGTGCAGATAAGAGAGATTGAGATTCATCTTGCTCACTTGCAATTCAATTTCGAATTCTCACAATTCTTCATCATTTCTTCAATTTCTTGATCCAAATCAATTCTATAATCATCACTGAGAGTGTTTCAATCAAAATCTGAGAGAATCCAAGCCTGATTCGTGTTCTTGAGTTCTCACTTCTTCATCTGCAATTGGAATTCTGTTACACTGATTCAGGCCATTTGAGGAAGATCCATTGCAAACAGAAGCAAGATATCAAGGCATTGAGTGATTCTGGAGCTTTGCAAGCATTGATTTGGAGGATTTCACCATCTGTTTACCTCATTTCATCAGGTTAGTAACTTTCTCACCATGGCTTGAATTAGATAGAATCATCAAGAATTGTTAGGATAGAAGCAATGTAGGTGGTTAGGTGATGCATTCTGGCAAGTTTGACACGATTTACTGATGAATTTCATGTGGACACAATTTCTGTTTGGACTTACAACTCCATGGATATGCAAGTAGAACCTTAGGCTTTTAGTGGTAATTGACCAGGGATGAATAAGGAAGATATTGAGACATTTAATTTGATGATTGGTGAATGTTGAATTTCTGATCAATTTTGATTTGAGAATCGTGTTTAGGGTTACAGACCATATCAATGAATTTCAATGCCATAGATGAAGTCAGGGTGAAGAATAGAGCATGTTAGGGTTTTATTTCATGATTTTTGATCAAGATTTGATGAGGTTCGAGTTGCTGAGTTTGGAGCTTTCTTGGAGCTTCATCAATGGAGTTTTGGCTCCAATTGTGTTTGAATGGGGAAGATAAGGTCTCAGCCGTTGGATTGGCATGGACTTTTGACCAAAGCATGCATCGTGTGGCTCTGATGGTATTTCAATTGTGAAAAGGTTTTGGCTGAGTGAGTGAAACACGGTCGTTTCACTTAAAGCGTGCTATGGGCTTAAGTGGTTTTTCATAAAGACACCCCCATCTGAGAGGCCCACTAGAAATGAACGTGTTTTGTCTGCTATTTGCACCACTTTATTTTCTTTTTTTCTTTGATTTTCTTTTTCATTTTTCTGATATGTTTGGGCCTAGGGCGCTTTGCTACACGCACCCCCCAGCTGGGCCCAGTTGCTTGTTGCTTTACTTCTTATTGCTATCTGCACCAGTTTTTTGTTATTTTTTATTCATTTTGTTCATTTTTTTTCACAACTTTAAAAATTCATATAAACTTGAAAAATAGTCATTTTAATGTGGAAATTTTTGCTACATGTTGATAATGGTTTCAAGAATATTGTGAATAAATAAAATGTTAGTTTAGGGTTTTTTTATATTTTTTGTGAATATTTTACTTTTAATTGTTCTTTTATTGAATATGGTTTGTACATGATTTTGTAGATTTTATTTTAGGTAGTCCCCTTAATATTTTTAGGTCAATCTTTTTAGGACAATTAGATATACATATTAGGTACCCGTGGATTTTATTCCATAATTTTTAGGATTATCTTTAGGTAATTTTGATTAGTGAATATTAGGATGGTTAGATTAGGGTTTATACACAACTTAGGGGCATTAAAACAATTTCTTTTGGGTTTTTAGATTGAATTAGGACCTGGGGCATATAGGGTATTAAGGGTAGGTATAGTAGATCCCCTAGAAATAATATTAGAATTTTCCCTACTATATTAATATTTTTAGTATATTTTGTATTTTGTTTGATTGTATGGTGTGCCCTTTTTGGGGTTTATATTGTTTGTGTGGGCTTATTGGGCTTTGCTTGGGGTGTGGGCTTGGTTTGAAGAGCATGATGATGGAGCATATTGAAGACAAGGTTGAATATCAAAATCAAAGGTTGCTGAAGATTGTTTGCTTGCTGGGAGTGGATTGAAGACCATAGGACATAAGAGCTAGATAGAGCCCTAGAATAGAAAATTTTCTTCACAAACATGGATAGCTTCCTGTGCTTCCATTCCTCTCTATGACATAAAGTCCCTCTATGATATTCACCTCCCTCCTTTGGAGGGATAAGTGGTTGTATCTAAGAGGTGGAACTTTGAGGGAAACAGTCTGTTACGATGTCAACTGTTTATAGGCTTCCTTTGGTTGTCAATGAACTGTTTGACGTTGCAATTTATTCTGATAAATCAATTCTTATCTAGGATAGCTCATCTTGAAGAAAGAAGCCATTGAAGATAGAGATGAAGATCAAAGATTGACAAAGATGAAGATTGTTCATGTCAAAGCTGTGCAACTGAAAAGCCAGGGTTTGCTGCTGTAGGAGCTGGTGCTGTTTAGAGCTGGTGATGTATTGTTTGAGTTTCTTGACTGTATTGTTTGTTAATTGTCCCCTGGAGATTGAGGTGAAGCTGTTTCACTTTGCTCATTGTTTTCTAGGTTCGAGGTTGAGTGGGACTCCCTTGCCTCGCTTGTATTGCTGCATTCATGCATTTTACTGCTTTACTGTATATATGCTGTTTCTTTTCCGTTTATTCCCTTAGGATCTCTGTTTATCTCTACGCAAGAGAGAAATATGACAGACACTAGGCTTTCATCCATGCATGACAACATTAGGGTAGACTTTGATTCCATTTTTCAACCATAGGTTTTAGAGTTGCTATTTCTCTTCTTTCTCAAAACAATCAGAAAAATACAATAAAAGGATAAACATCAATAAAAGACAGTTCTTGCGTAAACGACTGTAAACCAATCAAAAAACGTCATTTTCGTCCGCTTGGACCCATAATCAGGAAAAACCCCTTTCATAAGGAGATAAAAACAGTCAAGACAGACTTGTGTCGTACGTGGCCCGAACTACGTTTGCTCTGATCTTTCATGCTATATGAAAGTACGTAGGCATAGGATGCGATATCCTAGCGAGCAACCTTCCCCTCCTTTCCCGTAGGTAGGCGAACTACGTTGACTCTGATTTCTCGTTCCAGACGGGAATACGTAGGCATAAAGTGCGATACTTTGCCGAGTCATTTTATTTTCTTTTAACCCTAGACCTGTAGAGTAGGTAGAATGCCAATCCGTACCAGAAAACAAGCGTGGATCCCGTCGAGTACGACGGACGTGAGGGGTGCTAATACCTTCCCCTTGCGTAACCGACTCCCGAATCCAGGATTTGGTTGCGATGACCATTCCTTTCCCGTCTTTGCGGTAGGTTTACTTCGAGCGTTTCCTTTCCCTCTTTTGGGATAAATAACGCACGGTGGCGACTCTTCTGTTCAGCCGGCGCCGATTTTCGCAGTAGCGACACATCATTTTACATAAACATACACATATTATGTTTATTTCATCACCATTCACATAAACATATACATTCATGTTCATTTCACCAATTCACAATTATAAAGATGATAAATCCACTCATAGAGACCGACTCACGACTCTATGCAGATGCAAATGCGGTACCGACTCAATCATCTCAAGTTCACTCAGGAACTTATTGGAACCATCGCTCACACCCCTACATGGGTACACAATCGTTCAGCAGATCCTCCTAGGGGTCAAATATCATTCAGCAGATTCTCCTAGGAATCAAATATCATTCAGCAGATTCTCCTAGGAATCAATTAGCGTTCAGCAGATTCTCCAAGGAATCAATTACCATTCAGCAGATTCTCCTAGGAATCAATTACCATTCAGCAGATTCTCCTAGGAATCAATTACCATTCAGTAGATTCTCCTAGGAATCAATTACCACCAATCCCCTTTTTGGGATTTTGGGTACATCGTTTGTACCCTACCAGGAACAACATCTCAGTTATTCTACCCCGACGATCATTCCACTAGGAACGACACATTAGTCATCCTACCCTAGTGAGTACGACTATATCACTTATACCTCACTAGGAACAACATCTTGTTATTATACCCCAGTGATTACGACTCTTTCACATATACATATTTTCAACATCATTCTCACATTTACCAAGCAATGCACATAGTATTTGGCATCACTCTTGAGTTTGTGACTTTGCGCCTTAGATGCACCTGTAGGAAAAACACCAGCAACAAGATAATTAACAATATCAGCAAACCACAGAGTAACTCCTTGTAAAAGTAGCAGCTGCTCATCAGGAAAGTCATCCTAAATGGGAGAAGGATCTGCATCCTGCTCTATTCTACTCAAGTGGTCAGCTACTAGGTTCTCGACTCCACTTTTGTCCTTAATCTCTACATTAAACTCTTAGAGTAACAACATCCACTGAATCAATCTTGGTTTTGCTTCGGGTTTCTTTAAAAGGTACTTTAAAGCTGCATGGTCAGTAAAAACAACAACCTTGGAACCTAGCAAATATTGTCTAAACTTGTCAAGAGCAAAAACAATCGTTAAAAGCTCCTTTTCAATGGTAGTCTAATTAGCTTGGCAGGATCCAACGTCCTAGAAGCATAGTAAATAACATGGGCAGCCTTGTCCACCCTTTATGCAAGGACCGCTCCAACTGCATAGTTAGATGCATCACATATAATCTCAAAAGGAAGGTTCCAATCAGGAGGCTGTATGATGGGGGCAGAGGTCAATACTTTCTTCAAGAAATCAAACGCCTGCTTGCATTTCTCATCAAAATTGAAGGTCGCGTCGTTCTTCAACAAGTTCGAAAGCAGAAGAGCTATCTTGCTGAAGTCCTTTATAAAGCGCTTGTAAAAACCTGCATGACCAAGAAAAGAACGAATCTAGATGGGTAAGGCAGTGTAGAAATCACATCAATCTTAGCAGGGTCCACTGAAATTCCTTTTTCAGAAATTATGTGTCCTAAAACAATTCCTTGCTCCACCATAAAGTGACATTTTTCATAATTTAGAACAAGGTCAGTTTCGATGCATCTCTCTAAAACCATATTCAAATTGTTCAAACATGCATCAAAAGAAGAATCATAAACAGTGAAATCATCCATAAACACTTCCATGCAATTTTCAATAAAATCAGAGAAAATGCTAATCATGCATCTCTGGAAAGTGCCAGAAGCATTGCAAAGGCCAAAAGGCATCCTCCTGTAAGCAAATGTACCAAAAGGGCACGTGAAAGTGGTGTTTTCTTGGTCTTCAGGTGCAATATGAATCTGAAAGTAGCCTGAAAAACCACCAAGAAAACAATAATGTGATTTACCTGTGATCTGTTCGAGCATTTGATCAATGAACGGAAAAGGAAAGTGATCCTTTCTGGTCTCCTGGTTCAACCTCCTATAATCAATACAAACTCGCCATCTATTCTGGACTCTAGTGGGAACAAGTTCATTCTTTTCATTTTTTATCACAGTGAGTCCAGATTTCTTTGGTACAACCTGCACTGGGCTCACCCAGTTACTGTCAGAGATAGGATATATGATACCTGCTTGTAACAGCTTGCTTACCTCTTTTTTCACCACATCAAGAATTAAAGGATTAAGCCTCCTTTGGGGTTGCCTTAGCTCCTTCTTCAAGCAGAATCCGATGTATGCATTTGGAAGGGCTAATATCGGGAATGTCCGCCAAGGTCCACCCTATTGCCTTTTTGTGCCTCTTTAATACCTGTAAAAGCCTACTTTCCTGATCGAGATCAAGTTTAGCTGAAATAATAACAAGAAGCTTCTCATTGATGTGTAAGTAAGCATATTTGAGATTTTCTGGGAGAGGTTTGAGTTTTAAAGAAGGGGGTTGCTCAATGGATGGGAGGGTTGGGGCAGCAGGGACGTTCGGAGCCTCAACTGCGCAAATCACTTTGTCGGTAATCATATCCACTTGAAAAATATCATTCTGCAATGTAGCATTTATCGCGATACAAGTAGAGCAAACATTAGTGTTAGTGCATACATCACAGGAAAAAGTATCATCATAGTCTAGTAAAGACGGAAAATTAGATAAAAACTCGGGGAGTGTATCGTCTACTAAGTCAGAAAGTAACTCAATCTGAAATACTGAATGCTCTTCCATGGGATGTCTCATCGCATCAAAGATGTTAAACGGTCTGCCGAGAATGATGGGTGCCTTGTTTGACTTTGTTTCTCCTTCCATGTCAAGAATATAAAAATCTGCAGGAAAAATCAAGTCATTAACTTGCACGAGGACATCTTCCACAACGTCGGCGGGGCGGGTGTTGCTTCTATTTGCCAGTTGAATGATCAAACTTGTATGCTGCAATGGACCAAGATCAAGATTATTATAAACAGAAGTTGGCATAACATTAATACCAGCTCCTAAATGAAGCATGCAATTTTTGAATTTACTATTCCCAATGGTACGAGGGATGGCAAAAGTTCCTGGATCCTTGCACTTTTGTGGCATGGGCTGCTGGAAGAGGGCTGAAACATTCTTTTCAGCTGAATGATCTGATTGGATGAAGGTAGAAATATTCCTTCCCATATTCACCCTCTCATTCCCTTTCAATCTCCTTTTATGAGTACATAAATCCTTAAGAAACTTTGCATATTTTGGAATCTGCTTGATTACATCAAGAAGCGGGATGTTTACCACCACTTTTTTAAACACATACAAAATCTCTCTCTCTTTGTCTTCTTCAAGGATGTTCTTATTTTTCTGCACTCGGTGAGGGTAGGGTATCTGAGGTACATACTATTCTTCCGCAACAACAGAAGGTTCAGCCGCAACAGTAACAGAAGGCTCAACAATTTCCTCAATTTTTTTCGGGGCAGAATCGACAGTTTCCTCAATTTTTTTTGAGGCAGAATCTGTAACTTTTCCGGATCACAAGGTAATTGCACTCACATTAGGATTTTTAGGATTCACCACGGTTTAAGAGGGAAGTTGGTTGGATCCTCGTGCTTGTTGAATACCATTAATTGAAGAAGCAAGTTTTCCTATTTGTGTTTGCAAGGCTAGGATGGAGGATTCTGTCCGTTGTTGGAAAGATTATGTCCGTTGATGGAATTGGAGGTTATTGGTGGCCAATTGCTTAACAATATCCTCTAACGAAAGACCAGAAGCTAGGGCAACAATGGTTGCAGCTTGTGGAGGGTTTTATGGTGATGGCAGGGGTAGCACCAATTATTGTTGGTTGGGGTAGTGTTTTTGGTTGGAGGACTGGTTTCCGTATTGAAGGTTTGGATGGTTCCTCCAACTTGGATGGTATTTATTAGTGGACAGGTCAGGAATATTGTATTGGTTCTGGTTGTTACCTTGATGGTACATGGCTGCAGCATATGCTTGAGATGCTTCAGTAGGATTTTCATCTTGCAGAATAGGACAAGTATCAGTAAGATGATCAGGAGAAGTACAAATACCACATAATCTTGTTGCTTGGTTTTGATGGGCTACTTGAGCTTTACCTACAACTATCAACTGTTTCACTAACTCCTTCAGGTCATGCATTCTATTTTCAAAGGCGTTGTCGGAATGAGCAACATGAGAAGAGACGTGGATCTCATTCACACCTTTTGTTTGAATAGAATTTTCTCTCATAGTGAACTGTTGGGAGTTAAGCGACATGTTCTCAATCAGAGCCTTGGCAGCGGCTGGAGTTTTATCGAAAAGTGCTCCACCACTAGAAACATCTAGAATATTCCTATCCATTGGTTTTAAGCCTTCATAGAAATACTGAATCAATAATTGCTCGGTGATCTGGTGTTTTGGGCAACTCGAAACCAATTGTTTGAATCTCCCCCAATACTCATCCAACGATTCATTATCCCGTTGTCTAATACCACAAATGTCTTTTCGTATCGAGGCCGCTCTGGATGCAGGAAGATATCTCTCTAGGAATACCTTCTTTAGATTATTCCAAGTAGCAACAGAATTCGGCTCAAGATAATATAACCAGTCCTTGGTTGCACCTTGTAGAGAAAACGGGAAAGCTCTTACTTGATATGGTCTTCCATAATTCCTTCAGGCCTGAGTGGGGTTGAAAAAACAATCTGGAATTCTTTGAGATGCTTGTGTGGATCCTCACCTGCAAGACCGCTAAACCTAGGCAACAAATGTATTAGTCCAAATTTTAACTCAAAAGGGACAGCAAGGTCAGCGTATTCAATACATAATCCATTATAGTTAACATCGGGGGGCAGCAAGCTCCCTTAGGGTTTGCTGTTCAGCCATGGTGAACAAAGGATCAGAATAAAAAATGACAAGAGATGGTGAACTAGGGTTGGCCTGATTATCTCTAAGGCGTGCGCATAAGGTCCTCTCAATTTCAGGGTCGAAATCAGCTAGGTCAGAACAGGAAGCTCTTGTGGCCAGGATTACCAATGCAGCAACAAATCTGATAATTCTCACAATGTCCCTATAGGGCAGAATTAGAATCAAAGAAGGAAGATGGTTAAAATAAAATTGAAAAAATCTAAAAACACAAAATTTAACCTAATTAGGTCAAATGAGAATTTTGGAAATTTTTTTGAGTGTGAAAACAGTAAAAAAATTAATTAAAAATAGAAAGAAAAAAAAAGGAATTTGGCGATTCGAGGGCCAACTCCCATAACTCTTCTAGATTAGGGAACTTTTGACCGCACGATTTTTCTGCTTCAAGTGCACGAAACAGATCTAAGAAAGGAGGCGATTTGCCCAAAACCGGATTTTTTCGGCTAGGTCTGACGAGAAACAGGCGAAACGGGACGGCCGAACGAGAAAACGCAAGAAAATACACAAAAATGCAGAAAATTAAAACAAACAAAACCTAAAATTAGACTATTGGCTAAATCGACAAGAATCCCCGGCAACGGCGCCAATTTGAACCGCTATCGCGCGCGGATCAAAAGCGAGTAATTTGAAAAAAACCATAGTAAAGCGACAATGACTCGAGTATCGTATCACAAGGATTCCTGTAGTAATTAACCAATTACAGTAATGAAATATGGGGGGGTTGCTTTGGATTGAAAAATAAAAAGTGATTAAACTTATAAGATGAAACAGTTAATCTGCTATTTCGGTTTCCCAACTTATCATCGATCCAATTAATTTCCAATTCCTAAGAGGACTCTATCTCCTTCTTGATTATAATAACAATCAAACAAGAGCAATTGTTATTATACGACACATATTCTTAATTTCTGAATTAAGCAAACGGATTAGATACAGTAACCGTGAATTAAGCAAACACGGGAACATATACGAATTAAGCAAACGCGACTAAAGCATAAGAACATGAAATCATCGAAATAAATCAATCACCCTTAAGATAAATCGAATTAAACAAACAAGATATCACAGAGAAGAATGTAAAGGAAATAGTTTTTGTTGGAAATTAAAGGAACCTCAAAGTGTCGGCGGAAACCGATTACAGCAGATTAACCTAAGGAAGTTAGTTCTCCATTACAATTGTAAAAAAGCAAGGAATTTTCGTGGAAAAAACTAGGGTAGCCATTCTGTAGCATGCAACAACCTTATAAATAGAATAAGGTTTGCATTACACACTCAACTGGGTCGGAAAACTAGGCTCGAAAGGGAAAAACAACTACATTATCACAAGTCAGAAACTTCAACGACTTATTCAAGATTCAAGCAATCTAAAACAGCTTCTTCGTGCAATACTAAAGTTGTAAATCTTTTCCTTATCTTTCCAACGACTGGTAGAATGCCTCGATCCGATTCCTGTAGCTCCAGTTATGAATTTTTTAATTAAAAACTACTAATGCTGAAAAATAACAAACGAAAATCAAATAAAGCTGAAAATAAATTAAATTGTAAAAACATCATAAAATAGGAAATTAAACAAACTAAACTATAGAGATTCCTAAGTCTAAACATAGAGGAAAGTGCACCTAAATGCACTGATCATTTTCAATGGGCAATAGACTCACCACCACAAGCCCGATTGTCAAACACCATTTTTTTATATATATTTTTAATTATGTTGTTTTTGTTCTTTTAGAATTTTTGTAACATTTTGGTAATGTTAATTAGGATTTTAATATTAATTGAAAATATAATATTGGTTTATTATTTTAAGTATTTATATCATTGGCATTAATTCCTGATTAAACCCCTAAAAGTTAGTTGGGAAAAGCTTTGGCTTTTATGTCAACCAGTTCGAGTATTAGATTATGATTCTGTTTTTGCTTCTTTTTTTTTCTCTGGTTAAATTCTTCTGATTTTCCTCATTAATCTTCTCTTTGATCTTGTCATGCATGATTGAGAACAAGCCTTAATAATTGATGTCATTGATTGTTTGCTTCTAATTGTCACATTTCTAGAGAATATCCCATTAAGTGATAAGATCCTATCTTGATCACTTAATGGTGAATTAGGCTTTACGTTCTAATTTCTAGCATGATGACATTAGAGTAGCTTCCCTTTAATCTCAAATCCATGTCTATCTTTGCATGACAACTTCTAGGATCGTTTTCCCTTAATCTTATTTTAGATTCATAAAACTAGGTTAATTCCCTTAGGATTTCAACTTCTAGACAGTTTACAGATTAAGATTCTCTTTCTCCCCACAAGAGAATTAGAAACTAGTCATTTTTGTAGTCGAGATATAATTCTCCTACCCCACGATATAGTGGAGAAAGATGTAAATTATTTTCCGCTTGAGAGAGGTGTATGTCATACTCGTCGATTATATATCCGAGTTGGAGTCCTTCTCTCTTTGTGAAGTAAAGACTGTCTTCCACATGTTTGTGGTAGTTTAAGTTGAGTATTCCCATTAAGATGACGACTTGTCTCTTTTCCTAAAATCAACAATTTTATCTACCCTTTTGGGGAACTACGAATGCTCTGATTTTGTTCCCGTCAGGATACGTAGGCACGATATGCGATGTCTTGGCAAGCATACTTAGAAATAAACCCCTAGGTCTTTCCCCTAGAAAGAAGATAACAAATAACATTAAAACAAGAGGTTCCTGTAGAGTACTACAGATGCTTAGGGTGCTAGTACCTTCCCTAGCTATAATCAACCCCCGAACTTTAGACTCTCTAGTTTTGCATTGCATTGCATACTTATGGGTTATTCGATCTTTTTCCCTTCCCTTGGACAAATTAAAGACCGGTGGTGAATAATTATTTGCGATTCAAGTTAATTAATAGCTTGGTATCCGATTTTCACCACGACAACCCGTACTCGAGGAGAACCTTGGTATTGATCAGTCGGGCCTCACGATAAATTTTTCCACGCTTGTCGAGGATGAAATTCCTATCCTTCATGACACACTTGGTGGGGGTGAAGCCGGATACAAAGTCGACCATTTTTTGGTAAGACAGTCGGTCGTCATCATCCAGGTTGACATGCTTCACAATATAGTTGTTTGTGCCCAGGGGGAAGTGGTCCTCGACCCACTAGAGTGGAAATTTTGACACTGAGGTCTCCTCGGGCTTCCCATTATCTTCTGTGACTGTAAGGTCGTACAGCGAGTCGACAGTTGCGTGTGACACGGGCTTCACGATATAAAACTTGCCCTTGATGGAGTGGACAGAATTTTGGTACGCTCGGAACAGCTTCCTCGACTGCTTCAAGGATACCCAATTGTGCCTGCCTTCGGATGATTGACACTGAAGGTGGAAGATGCGGAAGAATAGGGGAAGTGTGGCTCTAATACGAAGATATTTGCAGACGAGCTCAAATGCCCGCACAAACGCTATGGCATTTGGGTACAGTTGCGAGGGGGCCAAACGGAGCCACCGAAACACTCCCCCCTGAAAATCGCTAAAGGGGAGACGGATCCCCGCTTCACGAAATACAAACTCATACATCCTCATCTCTCTGAAAATCGAGCAGATGCGATGTCTTTCCTTGGGTTTATAGACCATCCAGCTCGCAGAGGAACCTTCTAGACGGTCCTCGACAGTGGCAAAAGCGTTGGTATCATCAAAGGTGAAGCGCGATGCTACAAGGGTTCCTACCCGGCCCAGTTTACGGGCGTGCAAACTGGTTGAGCTCCTTCGACCTCAACGGGATTTTCGGGCTCGGGCTCGTCATCAATATGGATGATGCCCTCAATCTATACAGCCATTTTACCTAAAAAGCAGAGGAAAACGGTGAATTCGACTCCAAGATCAAATCCACTCTTACATCGTAAATCAAGTGAAAGGGTGAAGGGAGGGACGGGGAAGCCCAAAACTAGAGGTCCCTCCTCAACGGAGGCTCTTCCAATAAGAAACCTCGACGACGTCTCTACAGGCCAAGCCACCCAACGGCGAGGCTCCCAATCGGGATGACCTCGACACACGCGGGGAGACCATGAGTAAAACTTCCCCGCGATAGCCGCACACTAGCAAGGAGCAAAGCTCCTTGAGGCGTTCATCTTAGCTCCCCGGGACATTCATCGCAGGTCCCTGGGGAGTTCATCGACAACTTTATGAAGACCCCAAAATCCTCATGAACTTCCTGGCGTCCTCGTCGAAAACTTCATGCTGCCTGCTGGAAACTTCATGAGAGTCGCTAAAAAATTCATAACACTACAAAAAGGAAGTGAAACTTACTTGTGAGTGGAGAATCTAGACGACGAAGATCGATGACGGCAACGGAAGTAGCGCGACAACAAGAAGAACTTGGAGAGGATTCAGGCGAATATGAAGAGCAAATGTGCAAATGAGAAAGGCCTCCCCCTATTTATAATCCTGGCACGAGAAGAGAGGCAGCACTAGGCACTCAAGTGCCCCTACGTGTAGCCGGCCCTAGGCATTAATTACACGCGACACATGGCACTAAGGGACACCACGAGCGTCCTTCTAGCTTCCCCGCTTGCCCGGAGACCAAGCACGTCCATTTGCTTTTCCACCTCCCCGGTATACTGCCTCGTCAAGCATCTGTGACTCCTGGCCGCGGGCACAACCCTCAACTCTGTGTGTCGGACAAGCCATCATTCTCTGAACTGGCCCTCGACACCCTAACTGTTAGAACACAGATTGGTTCTTAATAATGTCTCTTTGTTTTGATGATAACTGTTAGGAAATTTTATATTTAAGAATTATATACTCTAAAATTTGCTTGAGAGTTTTACTGCAGATTGTAATGATATTAACTCTCCAGAAGCAAATCTGAATTGTATACAAGAAGTTATCTAGACTCTGAAGCGCCAGATGCACTCATTAGAAGATTCTGATTGCTATTTATAGAAGATCCTGAGCGTAGTCTCCAGAAGGATCTGAAGCAAGAAGCTCCAGAAGATTCTGAAGCAGAAGCATCTGAAGCTAGTCAGAAGCATCTGAAGCTTAGAAGAATATTGTATGAAGAGTTTCTCAAAGCATAGTTTCTACAGAAGTTTCTGAAAGTACTAACGCTGCCAAGTACTGAAGTTCTGTGTCAAATATGCTCTGATGATCAACACGCTGAAAGCACACATGCTGCAGAAGACTCTGATACAGCAAAGTTCTGAATATCATTAGAAGACTCTGACTCAATCAGACTCTGAAGAACTTGCTGAAAACTGAAGAAGAAATATTCAAAGATTATATCCGTTGGAGTAAATCAAACGTCTCTTTCCTCATTGGTGCTAGACACAAGAACACAGACAAAAAGGCTCAGACCTTTTTGGGACTCTCTTCTCAATGCTCAGCTTCCTTGGATCAGCTGCCTATAAAAGGAAGACTCCACCAAATTCTTCAGTTACACAATTTGCTGAAAAGAAATCATATTATTCAAAGCTCTCATTCTTTCATATTCTTCTTAGAATTTCTTGTACTTAAACTTAAGAGAAAAATCACTGTTGTAATAAAAGCTTTTTAGAAGCATTAATACTCTTGTATTTGATTTACATTGATTGTAAAGGTTTTCCTTAAGAGGATTCAGTTGGAATCAGTTAGCTCTTGAGAAGACTAAGAATAGTTGTTCTTAGGTGTTACTATTGTAATCTGTTTGATTAAATAGTGGATTAAGTCCTTGTTGAGAAAGGCAAATCACTCTAGGAAGGGTGGACTGGAGTAGTTGATTTCAACGAACCAGGATAAAAATAATTGTGTTATTATTTTTTAATTCTTAATCTTTCATACTTATTCAACCCCCCTTCTAAGTATTATCTCACCTTCAGTTGGCATCAGAGCTCCGGTTCTGTGTGTGCTACCACTTAACAGTGTCAGTAAAGATCCAGAGAGAAATACTTTGATATATATTTATTTGTTACAATGGCTGATAATTCAATATCCAATATTAACAATAAATATGAAGAAAGGGACAGGATCAGCACCAAACCCCCTATGTTTGATGGGGAGAAATTTGACTACTGGAAAGACAGAATTGAGAGTTTTTTCCTAGGATATGATGCTGATCTATGGGATCTAGTCATAGATGGATATGTCCATCCCACATATGGGAATGGCAAGAAGATTGAAAGAAAATCTATGACAGATGCTCAGAAGAAAGATTTTAGAAATCATCACAAAGCCAGGACTATATTATTGAATGCAATTTCACATACTGAGTATGAAAAAATTACAAACAGGGAAACTGCTTTTGATATGTTTGAATCCCTAAAAATGACTCATGAGGGAAATTCTCAAGTTAAGGAGACAAAAGCTCTGGCTCTGATCCAGAAGTATGAGGCCTTCAAAATGGAAGACTCTGAATCTGTTGAAGCCATGTTCTCCAGATTTCAGATACTCGCAGCTGGGCTGAAAGTTCTGGACAAGGGATACTCTACATCAGATCACGTAAAGAAAATCATCAGAAGTCTGCCTACCAGATGGAGACCAATGGTGATTGCCTTGAAGATGGCTAAAGATCTGAACAAGATCTCTCTAGAAGAACTCATCAGCTCACTAAGGAGCCATGAGATTGAGCTTGAGGAAGATGAACCTCAGAAGAAAGAAAAAGGTAAATATGTTGCCTTAAAATCTAACAAAACTGCTAAAGCTTTGAAGATTATTCAAGAAAACTCTGAAGAAGAAGATGAGTTATCCATGCTGTCCAGAAGGATCAACAGACTCTGGAAGCACAATGGAAAGAAGTTCAACAACTTCAGAAGATCTGATAACAGAAAGGAATCTTCTGGGCACAGAAGATCTGGCAAGAAAGAAGTTGTGTGCTATGAGTGTAAAGAACCTGGGCATTACAAGAATGATTGCCCCAAACTTCAGAAAGAAAAACCCAAGAAGAAGTTTAACAAAAAAAAGAAGGTTCTGATGGCAACATGGGATGACTCAGATGAATCTGAATCATCTTCTGAATCAGAAGAAGAATGTGCTAATGTTGCACTGATGGCCAGCACAGAGGATCAAGAGGAAGGTACCACAGGATATGAATCAGATTCTGAATCTGATGATGACGCAGAAGAGGTAATGGCTAAACTTACCAAAGAAGAACTTCTAAAAGTTTTAACAGAAGTTCTTAAAAGTTATAACAATATCAAACTCAAATACAAGAAGCTGAAAAGCAATCTTGAATCTGAGATTGATCTTCTGAAAACAGAACTTGTTGAACAAAAAGAAATTAATCTGAAAATCAAAAATGACTTTGAAATAACTCAACAAGAATCTGAATCTGATACTAAGTCATGTAAAAACATTTTAGAAAAATATGACTCTAGCTTTCAGAGATTTCTTACTAAGAGCATAGACAGAAGCAAGATGGCTTCTATGATCTATGGTGTTAGTGGAAACAACAAAAGAGGTATTGGATATGAATCTTCATCTGGAAGCAATCCAAAACCTGTTGACAAACTTTTCATCAAGAAGACACCTCTGTATTCTCAATTTAAATTTGGTCACTTAAATGATATTAAACACACAAGCTCTGAGAAGAATACTTATGTGTTTAAACCCAAGGCAAGTCAGAATAAACATTATGTTGAAAAACAAAAGTTTAGACAAACCTACAAACCAACTAACCCCAAAGGACCCAAGAAGATCTGGGTACCTAAAAACAAAATAATTCTTGTTGCAGATGTTCTTAGCAGCAAGGTCAGGACGCCAATCATGGTACCTGGACTCTGGATGCTCACGACACATGACAGGAGAAAAGTCTATGTTCCAAAGCCTGGAACTTAGATCTGTAGGTGACGTGAAGTTTGGAGGGAACCAGAAGGGCAAGATCATTGGATCTGGCACTATTGGAAATGGTAAACTTCCCTCTATTACTAATGTTTTACTTGTTGAAGGGTTAAAGCATAACTTATTGTCCATAAGTCAATTGAGTGACAATGGTTATGATATTACCTTTAATCAAAAATGTTGTAAAGCTATTAGTCAAAAGGATGGCTCTATCCTATTTAGTGGTAAGAGGAAAAACAACATTTATAAAATAAATCTTTCAAAACTTAAAGTTCAAAATGTTAAATGCCTCTTGTCTGTTAATGAAGAGCAATGGGTCTGGCACAGAAGATTGGGCCATATTAATATGAGACGTATATCTCAGATTAATAAACTTAATCTTGTCAGAGGACTCCCTAATCTGAAGTTCACTTCAGATGCTCTTTGTGAAGCATGCCAGAAAGGGAAGTTTTCAAAAACATCTTTCAAATCAAAAAATGTTGTTTCTACTTCTAAACCACTAGAATTACTTCATATTGATCTGTTTGGACCAGTGAAAACTGCATCCATCAGAGGCAAGAAGTATGGATTAGTCATTGTTGATGACTTTAGTAGATGGACATGGGTAAAGTTCTTAAAACACAAGGATGAGTCACATTCTGTGTTCTTTGACTTCTGCAAGCAAGTCCAGAATGAAAAGAATTTCAAAATTATAAAAGTCAAAAGTGATCATGGTGGTGAATTTGAAAATAAATATTTTGAAAAATATTTTTCTGAAAATGGCATTGCTCATGATTTTTCCTGTCCTAGAACTCCACAACAGAATGGGGTTGTAGAGAGGAAAAACATAACTTTGCAAGAAATGGCCAGAACCATGATCAATGAGACAAATCTGGCAAAACATTTTTGGGCAGAAGCAATCAACACAGTCTGTTACATTCAGAACAGAGTGCCTGTCAGACCTCTTCTGAAGAAGACTCCTTATGAACTGTGGAAGAACAAAAAGCCCAACATTTCTTATTTTCATCCTTTTGGATGTATTTGCTATATGTTAAACACTAAGGAAAATCTGAGCAAGTTTGATTCCAAAGCACAGAAGTGTTTCATGCTTGGATATTCTGAACGCTCTAAAGGCTACAGAGTATACAACACTGAGACACAGATTGTGGAAGAATCCATTCATGTCAGATTTGATGATAAGCTTGGCTCTGAAAAGCCAAAGCAGTTTGATAACTCTGCAGATAGGGAAGTAGTCTTTATTGACTCTGAAGTTCCAGAAGCAGACAAAATTCAAGTGAAGGAACCAGAAGCAACTCCAGATGCTACTCCTTTAACTTCTCAGATGAATAATCTAAACATTTCTGAAGAGTCAACTATTAGAGGATCATCATCCAGAATTAAAGCTTCTCATCCAGATGATGTCATTATTGGAAAGAAGGATGATCCCATCAGAACAAGATCCTTTCTAAGATCATCTGAAGCATCACTATTTGGACTAGTGTCAGAAATTGAACCATCTTCTGTAGATGAAGCTCTGCAAGATAATGATTGGATTATTGCCATGCAAGAAGAGCTAAATCAATTTAGGAGAAATGATGTATGGGATCTAGTTCAGAGACCTCAAGGATTCAATATAATTGGTACAAAATGGGTTTTCAGAAATAAGCTAAATGAGAAAGGAGAAGTTGAGAGGAATAAGGCAAGGCTGGTTGCTCAAGGGTACAGTCAGCAAGAAGGTATTGATTACACTGAGACATATGCTCCAGTGGCAAGGTTAGAATCTATACGCCTTCTTATTTCTTTTGCTGCACAAAATAACATCACTCTGTATCAGATGGATGTTAAAAGTGTCTTTCTTAATGGTATTATAGAAGAAGAAGTTTATGTTCACCAACCTCCTGGTTTTGAAAATGAAAAATTTCCAGATCATGTTTTCAAATTAAAGAAATCTCTATATGGATTAAAACAAGCTCCCAGAGCTTGGTATGAGAGATTAAGCAATTTTCTTCTGGAGAAGAATTTCATCAGAGGCAAAGTGGATACAACACTCTTTTGTAAAACAATTAAGAAAGATCTTCTAATTTGCCAAATTTATGTAGATGATATTATTTTTGGATCAACAAATATTATGCTTGGAAAGGAGTTTTCTACATGTATGTAGGCAGAATTTGAAATGAGCATGATGGAAGAACTCAGATTCTTTCTAGGAATCCAAATTAATCAAACTCCAGAGTGCACCTACATACATCAGACAAAATATGTTAAAGAACTTCTGAAGAAATTTAACATGTCTGACAGCAAGCTGGCAAAGACTCCAATGCATCCTACTAGCTCACTTGGCAAGGAAGAGGTAAGTAAGAAAGTAGACCAGAAGCTCTACAGAGGTATGATTGTCTCTCTTCTTTATCTTACTGCTTCTAGACCTAACATATTGTTCAGTGTTTGTCTGTGTGCTAGATTCCAATCAGATCCTAGAGAATCACACTTGACAGCTGTCAAGAGGATTCTAAGGTATCTGAAAGGTACTTCTAATGTGGGTTTGTGTTACAGAAAATCTGATGATTACAAATTAGTTGGATTCTGTGATGCTGACTACGCTGGAGACAGAGTGGAAAGAAAAAGTACTTCTGGAAGTTGTCAATTTCTAGGAAGAAATCTAATCTCCTGGTACAGCAAAAAGCAACCCACAATTGCACTTTCAACCACAGAGGCTGAATACATTGCTACTGCTGGATGTAGCACGCAGATGCTCTGGATGAAGAGTCAACTAGAAGATTATCAAATTTTTGAAAGTAACATTTCTATCTTTTGTGATAATACTTCTGCTATATGTTTGTCCAAGAATCCCATTTTACATTCTAAGGCAAAACATATAGAAATTAAGCATCATTTCATCAGAGACTATGTTCAGAAGGGAATCATAAATTTAGCCTTTGTTGATACAGATCATCAATGGGCAGATATTTTTACAAAACCCCTTGTTGAAGATAGATTCAATTTTATTCTGAAAAATATTGGTATGGATTTTTGTCCAGAATGATATTTATCAGAAGCAAATTTTTACAGATGCAAAAATGCTTAATGCTCTGAAGTATTTCTTCTGTTTGCTTATTTTATTCTGATCAATATTTCATTTGTGAAACTCTGAACTAACAATCTTTAGAAGATCTGAACGTTGGCTAACGTTTCATTTCTTAAGAGAATTCAGAACACATGCAAGCAAACACGTGTCACACCAAATCTGAAGAGGTGGCGTGTACATAACTGAAGAGACGTTTGAGGTGAAGTTTGAATAGTGAGAATCTTGATTTTCCCCCCAAATTGTCAGAAGCAATTAATGTTTTGAAATGATTATTATTCTCTTCATTTAATGCTTGTTAAAACGTGCAATTTCTGACTGTTGATATGCCTAAGTGTTTTAGTATAAATACTTGACTTGTATTCACTTTCACACTTTTCACATTCTCAGAAATTACATGCATTTTCATCTCCTCTTTTCTCTGCATAAAAACCCTATACCTAAGCGTTTGACAAAGCATTATTCAATGGCAACTTCATCATCAACAGCTGCTCAATTCCAATCTTCTATGGCTGCTGTAACTTCAGAAAACATGGGTGTTGCTCCATATTCTCCTCCCAAAAGAACTCTCCTAACTCCTGTTGATAAATTGGAAGTTCTATGTGAATCTATGGTAGAGTTTGACTCTCTTGCAGAAAATGGGTTTGAGTTTCGTTCCATAATTGGAGCTCAAGGATGGGTTAAGTATTTTGATAGGCTCTTTGGACCAGTTTACCCTCTCCTTGTGAAAGAATTCTGGATTCATGCATCAGTTTACCCCAAGTTCATCTTATCTTCTGTGTTGGGAAAAGAAATTATTATCACAGAAGATCTGATAAGAAAATTAATAGGTTATGAAGAAACAGATGGTGTTTCTCACTTGCCAGCTAGGCGTGTGGACATGGATGAGGTATATGAAGAAGTTATGACTGCTGGTCAAGCTTCTAACAAATTCAAAGATCTGAAGCCTGATTACAAGATCTGGGCCAAGATCTTCATGGGATGCATCCACCACAGGAAGTCAACAAATTCTCCAGACTATGTCAATAATGAACAGCTCTATTTCATGTATTGCCTTAGTCAGAGCACCAAGGTAGATCTTCCATACATTCTGTTTATGCATCTGTGGAACCATATCAATGCATCTAGAGAATATGTGAAAGAGAAAGGACAGAAGATCAGAACTTGGATTCCCTTTGGAAGGTTGATCTCAGATCTTCTTACTGAGAATGGTTTGGTAACTGCTCTGTACGCTGCTGGTTACAGAGGAATTAGAATTTATAATGGGAAAGCCTCTGAATGCTAAAAGTCTTCTAAGACTCAAAATTGTTGATGAACTCACAACAGCTCCCAAGAAGCTGAATATGTCTGAATTGAATAAGAGGGTTCCTGTAGATGACTTTCCTTTATTCTTTGCTGAAGAGCCCAGACATATAGTGGTTATGTATATTGATGAATGCAAGAAGGAAGGAAAACATGTTCCTGCTAATGTGATTCATCTAGCTAGACAACCACTACCAGATGCAGGAGAAGAAGAAGCTCAACTCCATAGGAAAAGGACTCAGCCTGTAGAAGAATCTGAACCTGCTCAGAACAAGGTCAAGATTGCTGAGAAGCTAAAGAAGCTCTTGAAGAGAAAAGAATCTTAAGAAGCTACTTTTGTACCTACCAAGAGGATCAAAATAAAAGGTACTAAATCTTCTGTATCTTCTGCAAAACTTGTTATTAATGATTCTAATGTTAAGTCTGTACCAAAACCACCTTCTACACAAACCACTTTTGTCACTGCTCCCAGCTCCATATCACCACAAAAACAATCACCTATTCCAACTCAAACTACAATACAAACAACAACACCAACAATTTCTGTACCAAAATCCTCTCAACCTAAAATCCACATCAAACAGTTTGTTCCAAGAACACAACTCTCAGAACAACAACCATCAGAACATCTTCCACAACAATCTGTTCAACAACAAGAATCTCAACCAGAAAAAGCATCTGACAATCCACCATCAAATAATCCACCTACTGAACCCATTGCACCTGTTACTTCTGAACCTACAAACGTAACTTCTGCTCCTGTTTCATCAGAACCAATAACTATTCCTTCTGATTCACCTATCTCAGAAAAACCATCCAAACCTTCTGAAATTCCTTCAGAACCTACCAATACTTCTGAACCTCACATCCCTGAGACAGAAGTTCTTGATGTCACACCTTTAAAAACGGTGTTTCAAGTATCTTCTACCTCCTGTACCCCAACCACATCCTCTAACTCCTCAGAATCAGAAATTCACCCAGACTTTCTAATCTCTCCATCTGAAAAATACTCTGAGGTAAACCAACCTGAACCTACCATACCTTCTAAAGCTTCCATTCCAGATCCTATTCCTCCACCTGCACCATCATCTGAGATATTAATCCCCAATTCCAATCCGACATCTTCTATATCTTGTGCCCAAGTTTCTTCTCTATTTCATAATCTGTCTTATGGTTTCAAACTGAAAGATTTTTATGACAGAGTTGAACCTTCTGAACCCATCAACCCTCTGAAACCAAAATCCACAATGATCCTTCCATCTGTGATTCTTGATTACTTAAAATCTATGACAGATGTAGAACCTTTAGCAACCATATCACACTCTGCAAAATCTGATAAAGCTGTTGTTTCAGCTCTGCAAATTGCATCTGATAACACTGTTGCATCTGTTGAACCACCAAAATCTGCTTTCAAACCCTACTCAAATGCACCTTTTGATGTAGTTACCCCTCACAGAAGAGCAAACCCTCATTTGCTTAATGCTTTAGTCAGATCTAAAGAAAAAGCTCCTGAGATACCCTTCATTCCATATTATCCTCCTCCTCTGATTTCCATCCAAAAATCACTTTTTCCACCAACTCCACAACCTAAACCTGCAACTTGGGTAACCTTGTTACGTCCACAGCACAGACTTAATGTTGATCATCTATTTCAAACTTTTTTGCAAGAAATACAGATGTATTTAGGTACTGTTCAGAAGAAATGCTCAGCAACAATGGATGCCAAAGAATCTGACATCATTTGGAACGGATTCATCAACAGATTCAACACTGTAGCTTCAAATCTGAAGAACGTCTGTTCTGATGATGCAAAGCTCAGATTTGCTGAGGCTGCAAGAGCTATATACTGGACTGTCAACAAAACTGAACCTCTGCTTCGTTTAGATGCTCCTCCACCATCAACAGAATCTATTGATAATGCAATGGCTATGACTCTGGTAGACCCTTCTCTAGGATCTACAGAACCAATGGAAATTGACTTTGTTCAGGCTACAGAACCTCATCATAATTCTTCATCTGAGATAAAGAAAGAACATCCAGACTTTGAAGATAAGATTGCTGCTCTGGAAGCTGGACAGTCAGAGATCAAATCCTGGATGGCTAAGCAGGATAAGAAGTCTGAGGATATGACAAAATGGATGTCAAAGCAAGATGAAAAGAATGAAACTATGACTAAGTGGATGTCCAAGCAAGAGCAATCATCCTCTGAGATTACAGATCTATTGAAGATGTTTTTGTCCAAACACTCTTAGATATTTTTTTTTCATTCTAATGTTTTTGCATTTGTTGTTTGCATCTGTACTTTATTGCTATATCTTCTGATGTTTTCCTATGTACTCTTGATCTGATCTTTTTGAATGAATCAAAGTTTTCTCCATTATATTAACTGGATTACTGCTTCCTTTTATTTGTCCTTTTAAAGTTTTTAACTTTTTGCTTATGACAAAAAAGGGGGAGAAAATATAGATCTGAACTGTTTAATATAACTTCACCAGAATGAAACTTCAGACATATCTATTCTATCTAACATTTAATCTGACTATTTCAGAACATTTGATAAGTACATTCTATAAAAGAAACTCTGAGTCTCTCAGATCATTTGTCTTTTATCAAACTCTGAATCTTAAATCTGCAAGACATTCTGACCTTCAAATGTTAAAAGAACAAACAAGATCTAACTCTAAAGATTACTCAAGACAAAAGGGAAGTTTCTATTCCTTATTCATATTTAACTCAGGGGGAGATTCATCATCTCAGGGGGAGTTATAATTCTAATATGTTCAGTTAAACAAAATTTCTGATACTTTTTGTCATCATCAAAAAGGGGGAGATTGTTAGAACACAAATTGGTTCTTAATAATGTCTCTTTGTTTTGATGATAACTGTTAGGAAATTTTATATTTAAGAATTATATACTCTAAATTTTGCTTGAGAGTTTTACTGCAGATTGTAATGATATTAACTCTCCAGAAGCAAATCTGAATTGTATACAAGAAGTTATCTAGACTCTGAAGCGCCAGATGCACTCATTAGAAGATTCTGATTGCTATTTACAGAAGATCCTGAGCGTAGTCTCCAGAAGGATCTGAAGCAAGAAGCTCCAGAAGATTCTGAAGCAGAAGCATCTGAAGCTAGTCAGAAGCATCTAAAGCTTAGAAGAATATTGTATGAAGAGTTTCTCAAAGCATAGTTTCTACAGAAGTTTCTGAAAGTACTAACGCTGCCAAGTACTGAAATTCTGTGTCAAATATGCTCTGATGATCAACACGCTGAAAGCACACATGCTGCAGAAGACTCTGATACAGCAAAGTTCTGAACATCATTAGAAGACTCTGACTCAATCAGACTCTAAAGAACTTGCTGAAAACTGAAGAAGAAATATTCAAAGATTATATCCGTTGGAGTAAATCAAACGTCTCTTTCCTCATTGGTGCTAGACACAAGAACACGGACAAAAAGGATTTTTCTGTGCTTTCTACTTCTAGGAAAGGTCACTTGATGTGAAGACAAAAAGGCTCAGACCTTTTTGGGACTCTCTTCTCAACGCTCAGCTTCCTTGGATCAGCTGCCTATAAAAGGAAGACTCCACCAAATTCTTCAGTTACACAATTTGCTGAAAAGAAATCATATTATTCAAAGCTCTCATTCTTTCATATTCTTCTTAGAATTTCTTGTACTTAAACTTAAGAGAAAAATCACTATTGTGATAAAAGCTTTTTAGAAGCATTAATACTCTTGTATTTGATTTACATTGATTGTAAAGGTTTTCCTTAAAAGGATTCAGTTGGAATCAGTTAGCTCTTGAGAAGACTAAGAACAGTTGTTCTTAGGTGTTACTATTGTAATTTGTTTGATTAAATAGTGGATTAAGTCCTTGTTGAGAAAGGCAAATCACTTTAGGAAGGGTGGACTAGAGTAGTTGATTTCAACGAACCAGGATAAAAATAATTGTGTTATTATTTTTTAAGTCTTAATCTTTCATACTTATTCAACCCCCCTTCTAAGTATTATCTCACCTTCACTAACTCGCTTCAACGACTTAGGGGGCTCCTGTTCTAGACTAGGCTGAGACCTGCCCCTTAGTCGGGAATACCCAACCCAATACTACCTTGGCGAGGTCCAATAAGGCCCAATCCTCCCATGTCGAGCATGCATCTTAACAAGACCCCTCAGTCGGGTAGTCCGCTATTCGGCGCGAGGAGAGCTCACGTGCTTTCCCCACGTTCTCTATGTGTCCCCCATGGGGGTGTTGCGGTGCGAATTGTGATACCAAGCTATTGATTAACTTGAATCTTAATTCTTAAAATTCACAACCGGACTTTGATTTATCCAAAGGAAAGGGTAAAGAAAGAAAGACCTTTTGCGCGATGTAACAACAACGCTAAGAGATCGGGGATCAGGGATCAGGGGTTGGTTATGCCTAGGGTAGGTATTTGATATCCTAAACATTTGTAGTACTCTACAAGAACCTTTTGTTTGTTTGCATGCTATACTTGCTATATGTTTTCTATGGCTTGGGATTTGGGTAAAAGGTGTAGGTAAAGACCTAAGGATAGTTTCTAAATTTTCTCGCAAAGATATCGCATCCTCTGCCTATATATCCTAACTAGGATAGAATCATAGCAACCGTAATTCACCTCACTAGGGATTAAAAAGTACTTGATTATGGTCAAGACTCTAAGCGAACAAACATGACAAGCTTGCGTAGAGTTTAACAAAACTCTCTATTTTTAAATTGCACACTCAAAGGAAAATTAACTTTTACAAAAGCCAAGAGGGAAGGTAAGCAATCATCACCATGATTCTTACATAGAGTCAATAAACTCTACCTTAAAGTTCTAGTTGAAAGATCTTCCTAATAAGGGGTGGGCCTTTTAGACTTAAAGCAAAAGTCTAATGGCTATGGGTTCTAACTTAACTAAGTTAGGTTTCAAAGTGACTTAACAAAGTTAGAGGGAGAGTAATGAGCTATCTATGACCCAAGGTTCAATAGAGAAACTTTCCTTTGGAATGGGGAAAAGATGAGGCAACTGGATGAGAACTAACAAGTTCCATCACTTGGGGAATAACTTAACAAAGCTAAAAGCAATACATAAGCACTCAATCAAACATGACGAACATATAGAGCATGGTAACAACCAAAGAAGATATGCAAGTATGTGACAACATCAAGCAAAGATTACAATCAAGTCAAATGGTTACAAACATATTGCACAAAGATATTACAATATCTAGAAGGGAACATGGTAGAGGTTCTTACAAGACCAATCATACAAGGTAAAAACCAACTTGAAGCATCTTAACAAAGATAAAGGGAAATGAGGTAACAACCATCAAGACAACAACATTTAATTCAAACAAGTTTAAATGCAAGCTAGTAACAACTTGAGGCAAGCATGTCATAGGGTTCAAAGAATGTCAAATGTAACAACATAAGACTAAAAATCATGCATTAATGACAATCAAGTACAAGTAGGCATACAAGAAGTGTTACAACAAATCAAGTAGGAAAAGCAAGGTTCCATGGGGAAACACACACAAGTTTATGGTAACAACCAAAAAAAAGCAAGCCCTAACATGTTATGGTTCTAAAAATACCCTTAAACAAGTATAATGAAATATGAAAAACACATTCAAGAGATTACAACATCAAGAATTATGTTATGAATCACAAAGAAGTTTCAAGGTATACCATTTATGTTCAAGCTTTCACAAAGGCAAGAAAAAAAAACCCTAAACATGTTATGGTTCTAACAAGACACATAAACAAGTAGAATAAGTCATGGTAAACATATTAAAGCAGTTACAACATCAATAATTATGAAAAAGTTCACAGATGAAGTTTAACAGACCATTTTCATATGTATGCATACACAAAAGCAGGTATGAACATGGTAAAAAAAATGAATCAAACAAATTTGATTATTTAAACATGTTAACAAACATGTATTAATAATACAAGATCAATCTCACAAGAAAAATCAAGTTAAAAGTTGAAAAAGTTCAAGAACATCATGGTAAAAACCCTAAAAACAATCACGGTAGCATGTGAAATGCAAGTGGAAAGTTCACATTTATGATTTTTAGGTTTACCTCTTGAAGCAAGCTTAAGAAATAAGAAAACCATAGATCTTGAGAGCTATTCCAAGGTCTGCAAATGTTCCTAGAATAATGAATAGATGCTCCAAATAACCTCCAAGCAAGCTAGTGGACGAAATGCCTTGTAAATGAAGGAAAATCTCAAAAATCCAAAGCTTTCAAAGACCAACTCACTCAAACCTTGTTGCATAAGTGTGGAAGTGATTTTGATAGATTCAATACATCATATTTGACGTGTTTGAAGTGTTTCTTGAGTTGGAAGAAGTTTGGAAATGGTTTTGGAAGGTGTTTTGCAAAAGCAGATTTTGAGGGATTTTGGAAAACTTAGTGAGATTTTGCAAGAACTTGTGATTGTGTAAGGAATGAAATTCTAGATGGTTTATAGCATGGAACTTGTGTATTTTTTATTTATAGAAGTGAGTTCTATTTATAGCCAAATGCCTTGGATCAAGGTATGGGCAAAAGTGAAGCAAATTGCCAATTTTAACCTTTCATCATGAAAATCTTTGAGTTTTCCAATACAATCTTCATCCTTTTCTTTAAGTCACTCTAATAAGATATTCTTCATTCCCTATAGATTATTTTCATCATTCCTGATAGGGTAGGAGGTGACTTGTTGAAGTAAATTTGATGATTTGACAAGGGTAGCCACCTTTTTTTCTCTTTCTTCACTATTCACTTTTGCAACTTGCATTAAATAATGATTTCCTTTGATCTTTGGTCCATTTTCGTGAGAATTGATGTTAAAAATGTTTATTAACAATGTAAACATAAAAAATGAGTGTTTTTATTTGATTAGCATCGATTTGGAGAGGTTTTGGAATCAAAATACTCATGCTGACCTAGTTTTGCTAATGTGAGTTTTTGCCAACTTGTGGACCTTGGTTCTCTCTAACCATGAAAATTTATGGAACCCAATTGTACTTTTTAGAAAGCCCCAATTATGTACTACAATATTTATTTTTGTGTTAGGAACTCATTCCTCTTGCAACTAGGTCAAAAATCCTTGTGTGGTTAAGGAGTTATGGCTTTGCTCTTTTCAAAACCTTAATTTCCCAACTTTTCAATTACTTCTCAATTCTTGATCAATTGGTCAC
The DNA here is from genome assembly GCA_963859935.3 of Lathyrus sativus. NCBI lineage: Eukaryota > Viridiplantae > Streptophyta > Magnoliopsida > Fabales > Fabaceae > Lathyrus > Lathyrus sativus. The sequence goes on from OZ012738.1 coordinate 132,574,141, forward strand.
CAAACTTCATTATTAGATATTAAATGATATTTGGAACATAGTTGGCTTCAATTTTGGTTTAAAACCCTGTTGTTCAATGGGTTGACTTTTCAGTCAGACGAACCGATCGATCGAAGAACTCCGAATCGACTGTTGGTGTTCTGGATCCCCTGAGGTCTTGAAACTTCTTGAGTGGACTTAAATAAGTCATATAAGCTTCATGGACCATTATTCCATCATTGTAGTACCATTTGAGTCAAAATTCAAACCACAATTGGTTTTTCCTGATCAAAAACCCTAATCGGGGGTCCTGGACTGCACTACTCTTCTTCTTTGGGTAACAACCTCAAATTGGATTCATACTTGATCCAATATATTATCTTTGATGGTGTGGGGACTTTTTTCATGGAGAACTAATCCAAGACAATGACTGATCAAACCATTGAAACCCCGATTATTGACTGTATGGAACTCTAATTCATCTGCATCTTGATAAAGACAAACTTGAAATGGGTTAAGGTTAGATAAGCAAATGATGATGCTTCTAGAATGATGATGAAGATCTAAGGGTAAAAATTTGGGGTATAACAGCGGGGACACGTCATCAGGCAACTACCCACTTCCAAAAGAGTTGGTCAGCCCACCTTCTAAAGATCGCGGGACAGTTGATCCAGAACGAAGACCGTGTGCTGGTCTTGCCTACGCCACGTAAGCCTTGGCAATTACTTGTGTTGAGCTTGGCAATACTGCCCAATGAAATGTAACCGTTGGCCTTGCGTCGGGGGAACATTATAAATACCCTCTTTCACTAGAGGGTCAGGTATTCCATTCTCTACACCTATTCTCTCTATACTTGCGTTTTCTAACTCTCATACTCACTTAAGCATCGGAGTACCTTGTAGGTACACCCCTCCTCCTCTACAACACCAGTGAACACATGAGATCACGACGCGTGGAAGGCTGCTGATTTCTTTTTGATCAAGTAATATATATATATATATATATATATATATATATATATATATATATATATATATATATATATATATATATATATATATATATATATATATATATATATATATATATATATATATATATATATATATATATATATATATATATATATATATATATATATATATATATATATATATATATATATATATATATATATATATATATATATATATATATATATATATATATATATATATATATATTTACTTATTGTACTTGTAAATTATCGATTTTTTGTTGTTTGGATCAATTCGTTTGAAAATCAAATTTTTGATTGCGTTATGAATTACGATTTGTTGATATAATCATAATCACTTTGATTGTGATTAATTTTAATATCAACAAATCAAATTAAATTTCCAAGCGTTATCGATTGCACTCAAGGTGTTTAATGAACTGTTTCAATTGCTTTTAAATTGAATTTTGATAATTGGAAATAAAATCTACACATAGCTTAACATTTAATTATGTGTGAATTAATCGTTGTTGAACAATTTGTTCTCATTATCATCCAATTGGTTTACGTTACACATATTCGAGCTTTTCGATAGTAGGTTCGGTTAGACAATTCAATTCAGGTTATTTCCGTTGTGCCATAAAACTTTTGAAAAACCTTTTTTGCCAAAAGTTAAATTTTCTAAGTTGTGATCTATTCATCCCCTCTCCTCTAAATCGAAGTCTATTTTCTAACACTATGAAGCAAAGCGTTTTAAAGTCAAACACCATTGTAAAATCTCTTGATAAGATTTGCTTGAGCAAAATAGTTTTAGAATTATAGAAATAATTTTTAAAACATGTGACATATACTTCTACTTTAAGTCAAATAAGAGTTTTACCTGTAAAGGTTGAATCACTTGACAAGTTTTAGAGGAAAATATTCACGAAAAGTAATGTCAAAATATAAATTCATTCAAGAAGAATGATCATCAAATAGATCACTATTTTTCAATAGATTTACCAATTAATCGGGGGAAGGAAAAATGCATATATTCTTAAAACCCAAAGGAATGTATGAAAACTTTGTTCCACCATTGTTTCGAACTGAAAGAACCATAACAGAAAAGCTAGATGAATCTGTGATTGAACAATTGCACAACCATAATATGTTAACTAAAAATAATTTATGACATTTGGGTGCAGTTGCGAGGGGGCCAGGCGGAGCCACCGAAACACTCCCCCATGAAAATCGCTAAAGGGGAGACAGATCCACGCTTCACAAAATGCAAACTCATACATTAAGAACCTCATCTCCCTGAAAATCGAGCAAATGTGGTGTCTTTCCTTGGGTTTATAGACCATCCAGCTCACAAAGAAACCTTTTAGACGGTCCTCAACAGTGGCAAAAGCGTCAGTATCATCAAAGGCGAAGCGCGACGCTATAGTGAGAGATTCCTACTCGGCCCAGTCCGCGGGCGTGTGAACTGGTTCAGCTCCTTCGACCTCAACAGGATTGTTGGGCTCAGACTCGTCGTTAATATGGATGATGCTCTCGATCCGTACAACCATTTTACCTAAAAAGCAAAGGAAAACGATGAATTCGACTCCAAGATCAAATCCACCCTTCCACCATAAATCAAGTGAAAGGGCGAAGGGAGGGGCGGGGAAGCCCAAAACTAGGGGCCTCTCCTCGGCGGAGGCTCTTCCAAGAAGAAACCATGACGATGTCTCTACGCGACAAGCCACCCTGACGACGAGGCTCCCAATCGGGATGACCTCGACTCACGCGGGGAGACCATGAGTAAAACTTCCTCGCGATAGCCGCGCACTGGCAAGGAGAAAAGCTCTTCGAGGCGTTCATCCTAGCTCCTCGGGGCGTTCATCGATAACTTCATGAAGATCCCAGAATCCTCATGAACTTCCCAGCATCCTCGCCGAAAACTTCATAATTTGGCCGGAAACTTCATGCTGCCCTCCAGAAAATTCATAGCTTTCTCGAAAAGTTCATGAGAGTCGCCGAAAAATTCATAACACTACATAAAGGAAGTGAAACTTACTTGTGGGAGGAGGATCTGGACGACAGAGATCGGTGACGGCAACGGAAGCAGCGCGACGATAATAAGAACTTGGAGAGGATTCCGACGTATATGAAGAGCAAATGTGCAAATGAGGAAGGTCTCCCCCTATTTATAAGCTGGGCACGGGAAGCGAGGCAGCACTAGGCACTCAAGTGACCCTACGCGTAGCCGCCCCTAGGCATTAATTACACGTGGCACGTGGCACTATGGGACACCACGAGCGTCCTTCCAGCTCCCCCTCATGCCCGGAGACCAAGCACGGCCATTTGCTTTTCCACCTCCCCGACATACTGCCTCGTCGAGCATCTGTCACTCCTGGCCGCGCACACAACCCTCAAGTCTGTGTGTCGGGAAAACCACCATTCTTTGAACTGGTCATCGACACCCTAACTCACTCTTAAGTCACTAGTCCTACACTTAGGAGCAACAACTTGGGAGGCTCATGTTCTAGACTGGGCCAAGACCTACCCCTCATTCGTGCAGACCCAACCCAATACTACCTTGGGGAGGCCCAACAAAGCTCAATCCTCCCATGTCGGACATGCCTCTTAACAAGGCCCCTCAGTCGGGCAGTCCTCTATTTGGCGCGAGGAGAGCTCACGCGCATTCCTCATGTGCTCCACGTGTCCCCCACGCGGGGACACGTCATCAAGCAACTATCCACTAAGCAACTATCCACTTTCGAAAGAGTTGGTCAGTCCACCTTCTAAAGATCACGGGACAGTTGATTCATAACGAAGACCATGTGTTGGTCTTCCTTACACAACGTAAGCCCTGACAGTTACTTGTGTTGGGCTTGGCAATCCGGCCCAATGAAATGTAACTGTTGGTCCTGCGTTAGGGGTACATTATAAATACCCTCTTTAACTAGAGGGTCAGATATTTCACTATCTACACATGTTCTCTCTGTTCTTGCGTTTTTTAACTCTCTTACGCACTTAAGCATCAGCGTATTTTGTAGGTACACCCCCTCCTCCTCTACAACACCAGTGAGCACAGGAGTTCACCACGCATGGAAGGCTACTGATTCCTTTCTCATCAGGTAAGATTATATATATATATATATATATATATATATATATATATATATATATATATATATATATATATATATATATATATATATATATATATATATATATATATATATATATATATATATATATATATATATATATATATATATATATATATATATATATATATATATATATATATATATATATATATATATATATATATATATATCTTTACTTGATGTACTTGTAAATTATTGAATTTTTGTTGTTTGAATCAATTCGTTTGAAAATCAAACTTTTGATTACGTTTTGAATTACGATTTGTTGATATAATTATAATCACTTCGATTGCGATTAATTTTAACATCAACAAATCAAATTAAATTACCAAGCGTTATCGATTGCACTCAAGGTGTTTGATGAATTGTTTCAATTGCTTTTAAATTGAATTTTGATAATTGGAAATAAACTCTACGCGTAGCTTAACATTTAATTGTATGTGAATTAATCGTTGTTGAACAATTTATTCTCATTATCATCCAATTGGTTTAAGTTACGCATATCTGAACTTTTCGATAGTAAGTTTGGTTAGACGATTCGATTCGGGTTGTTTCCGTTGTTTCATAAAACTTTTGAAAAATATTTTTTGCCAAAAGTTAAATTTTCTAAGTTGTGATCTATTCACCCCCTCTAGATCGAAGTCTATCGTCTAACACGATGAAGCAAAGCGTTTTAAAGTCAAACACCATTGTAAAATCTCAAAGTGTGATGATTGGATTACCCCATGACAGAAGAACCAAGATATTTTCAGTGTGAGATCCTTTATCTCTTATCTCTTATTTCTCTAATTTTAATGTATGATCATTTATCTCTTATCTCTTATTTCTTAACACTTACCGATCATACGATATTTATGTGTTCATTTATAAATTGATTTGATTGGTCTAGTAGTAATAAAATTAACTAGCATTTTTTATTACCAAGTAGTAAAGTAGTTTTAGAATTATAGAAATATATAAATTTTAAGAAGTCGCAAAATACTTCGATCACACTATACATATGTGTTTATTTACTTCTACTTTATGAGTTTTACCTGTAAAGGTTGAATCACTTGACAAGTTTTAGAGGAAAATATTCAAAAAAAGTAATGTCAAAATATAGATTCATTCAAGAAGAATGATCATCAAAATGCATATATTCTTAAAATCCAAAGATACATAGCAAAGGAATGTATGAACACTTTGTTCCACCATTGTTTCGAATTGAAAGAACCATAACAGAAAAGCCAGATGAATCTGTGATTGAACAATTGCAAAACCATAATATGTTAACTAAACATAAAATAAAAAGTGAGAAAAAAACACATTTTTGTATACACAATATTCAAAAGCTACTGACACTAATAACATCCCAACCCAATACCCTCTATTTTCTAAGCACAATTTGCCTCCTTCAGTATAATTATTGAAAAGTCATTCCCATGTTGTCGACGTCCACAGAACAATACTCACTTTAGATTTCGCGTCCTCAGAACAATGCTACCTATTTTAAGAATCAAGTAATAGGCAGAAGATGTATTAGATCAACTTATAGAACATGTGGCAGAAGAAAAACAACAACAACAACACTAAATGGGGTTGGCTACATGGATCAACTTGCGCCGTGCTATTCAAGGGTTCAAGTGACCTGGAAGAATAGACAATAGTCAATGTACCTTGCTATTAACACATGCGCTATCTTTCGCCACACAAGCCATAAGGCCTATTTCTGGCTGATGTTGCAGACGCCTTAATGGTTAGCGGTAAACTTTTGCAAAGTTTCAAAACCTACATTTAAGTGCAAGTAAATATGGTTAGTACATCAAGGGATTATGATTTAAGCAACTGAATAAACCTCAATCTAGTAGTAATCACGTATTGCTTTGAACGTATTTTAATTTTATTAACAGCCATTTTTTAATCATATCAACCATAATGGTAGCCATGCCTTTGTAACTCAAATAACTTTCTTTTCAAGCTTTGCTTTAGAGCAATGGTACCTTCATGAATAGCAGCAAACAAGTATTATGAGAGAAACTAGATAACAGAAAGCAATATTGAAAGTGATGGAACCCTATCAATTAGACAATGACTTAATAATATTGTCAAGAATGTAAGTTGTTCAGTAGTTACCTAAATAATCTTGAAGATATTTTCAGCCCAAGTGCTTCTGAAACTAGGTAATGCATCTGAAACTAGGATGCTACCCTTATCAAAAGTGAGGCTTGTATTACACATGTTGAGCCATAGTTTTTTCAGATTCTTCAATGTGCCGAAGGAAGACGCTGTGTAAAGAGTCGAGTGGCTCAAAGTTGTTCAGTGCAGAAGAATGGAAACAGTTGTGAGTAACTGTCATGTTTGGTTTTGAAATCATAATCAATTTGATATCATATGGACAATAATGAATCCTCCTTTGTAAAAACAAATTTTATACACAACATATAACTATGACAAATCCACTGCATCTTCAAAATTATGATGAGTTTGAGCGACACACCCTTAAAGACAAACAAGCAAAGAAGAACAACTAAGCCCAAAATATCATGCAGGACAGAACCAAAGAGAATATTATCACTTACCCTTAAACATCCTCATCCAAACAAAGCTTTGTAGCCAAAGTGGTTTTTCCCAATCCTCCCAAACCAATCAACACAGGGGTGGAACTACCATCCCTTTTCAACACTCTAATAATATCCATTTCAGCTTCTTCCTTTTTGATATACTTCAAATTAGAAACTGAAGCAAGTGTTTGAAACTTCACAAAATGAGTTTTCTTTCAACTCATGAGGAACTTCACCTCTCAAATTTTTCCGTCAACTTACTAACTAGTCCTTCTTCAGTTAATGTGACTGTGTCACCAACTATCACATTATTTCTTTTCTTCTTCCTCAAAAGAAGATCAAAAACAAGTTTAACATCATTACAAGATTGTAAAGGAGAAAACAGAACTGAACCATAACAACTTGTAAACATAAACATCTACCGTTATTGAGCATTTGTTCACAACTATAAAACTGGATGATTGCAACAACAGAAGCATAGTTCTAAATATTCACAAATAAACATCTGTGGTGTTACACATATTGACACAAATAATAAGGAAAAGATAGACAAAAGGACAGGTTTGCAAACAAAGACAGAGCACATATATGTTTTATGCAGAACCTATACTAACAAACAAAACTCCAAGACACATGTATCATAGGTAATAACAACCGAACAAAAACTTACCTCCGAGGGCTTGAAGGAATGTGTGGTAATCCTAGGAAATCAAACATAAACATGGAAAATCGTCAAACCAAAACATGGAAAATAACAAAAGAAAGGAAACATTTTTATAAATCAAGAACACATGAATAAATGAAAATTAAACATTGGCGCGACAGAGTGGACAAGTTTTCTTAATGTTGATCCATTTTTGAATGCAGTCAGTATGAAATACATGAGAGCAGCGCAACCGAGTTGGGGTGGAAGAACCATTAGACAAGTCAACAAGACAAATGCAACAGACGGATTCTGCATCTGTTGTGGATTTTGTAACATGTTGAGAAGTATCTTGAACGCCCATCACCACAGGAGAAGCTCTAGCATTTTGCACAGGTGGAGAAGCTCTAGGACCATTGTGGTGGTGGTGGTGGTGGTGGGGATGAATCCTTGATCTTCTTGGAAAGTTGTTGCCCCTAGGAGAATCATAGACAACAGTTTCATCTACCACAGACACCGTTTGTGAAGTTAATCTTGATGAAACATTGTGGTTGTGAGACATTAATCTTGTTGGAACATTGTTGTGGTAGTGAGAATGAAAGAGAAGAGCTTGATCTATGACAGACCAAGGTGGTGTTCTTGATCGGTGGTTTTGAGAGATGTTGCCGGTACGAGAATCAAAGAGAACATAGACAGGTAACATGTTGTTGTGGCGGTGATGTTGTTGACCTAAATCAACGATAGCAACATCATCTACAATTGAAAGTGGTATCAACATTCTTGTAACAACAAACAACACAAACTCACAGAATTGATCGTAAAGAGAGTGTTGAGAGAGAGAGAGAGAGAGAGAGAGAGAGAGAGAGAGAGAGATTGTAAAGAGATGATATAAGGATAGCGGGAATGGTTATTTATAGAAGCTATTATTGACAAACTTTTCTTTTGTGACCGTTATGTGGGACGAAACAAACCCTCGATTCAAGAATGTTTTTAAGGATTTGTCATTAATGAACAAGATTTTTAAGATTTTGTCATTAATGAACCAAATAAGGATGTCTTGGATCACAAGATTTCAATCTCAACTTTGGGCCTCATCTTCAGCTATTGGCCCAAATAAAAAAAAAAAAATAGGACAATTATATCTAGCACACCAAAAATTAAACATGACACCTATACATTTTATACAATACTTATTTTTCCCTTAAAGTAAAAAAAGAAATTGTTTTTTTTTTATATTTTTATATCAAAATAAAATTGTAATTTTTGATAAAATATATGATTTTATATCAAATTTTCTAATATCCAATATAAAATCATAAATTTAAATCATAAATTTAAGAAATTATTTTAGTTTAATACTGAATTTTTTAAAAAAACCAGTATAAAATATGGGGTGTGTCGGATTTTAGTATACAATGGAGGGTGTGTTGGATTTTTTGAAAAATTCAGTAGGTCAAGTTTGAGCAATTATTTTTAAACAACACACAAAGTTAATACCATCTAATTTGTTGATAAATTTGGTGATACATAGGGTGTCTGAATTTTTGATAAAACAAGAATAAAATTATAATGTTTTTTTTTAATTAATGGTTAAATTATAAGTTTTAAAAGTACAATATAAAAAGTATGATATTACATCGATGTGTTCAACAATCTGATATAAAATAATATATTTTGAAAAAAAAATAATAATCGTTGTGAAATCAGAGATTTTGGAAGTAATTTTTTATTTTTACTTATAAAAAACTAGATAGTTACTTATTACTATCTTTTTTATTTTTGGAATACTCCTTACTGGGTGATGTGTGTCCTATAAAATCCTTCATCAAACATTGCATCAAGTTTATCCAGTTTATCCTTACCGTTATTAAAAAATAAAGCATTTGTTGTAGAAAACACAAGTAGAAAATCATCTCCCATGATTTGAATATCAACTCTTTTTAGGAGTTGAATCATGTGTTTCAAACCAACTATATTTTTGACTCGAATCAGGATCACATAACCAAAATCCAAAATTTGTTGTATAAATTTGATTCGAGTTAGACATGTTTGTGACTCGAATCAAACCTCTTTTATTTGAGTCATGCATTACTATGATTTGAGTCAAACTCATAGAGGCAAAGTCCTGATTTTTTAGAAATGTGTTTGATTTGAGTTAGACAGTTCTGTGATTCGAATCAGACTCATAGAAGAAACTTTTGACTTTTTGACACAGTTTGACTTAAGAAATGAGGTTTTGTGATTCAAATCACTCTTCAATATTTTCAAACTTTCATCAAAATGAAGTGATATTCTGAATTGGGACTTGACCTGGCTTAAATCATTCTCAAACAGGTTTCTTGATTCAAACCTTCGACTATTTGACTAGAAACATATTGCAAAGGCTTTAATAAAATAGTTAGATATATGCATGCGTAAAAAAAGAATTTAAACATCCTAAAATGCGCAATTATGTGAGGAGACTCAATTACGATAAATAAACCAAAAAATAAATTGAAGAAACAACAAAACATGAATCTGTAAATCCTAGGAAGTAAAGGCAACTTCACAATCCTCTTTTTAAAGAATCTTAGTAAAATTCGCACTTCTGATCTGGATCTAGAATGATCACCATGGGTGTATTTTTCAATTTTCTCTTTAGCTTACGCGTCAACTGGGTTAACAATTGAGCTTTTTGAGAGAACTTCATAATAAATCTCGGGTAATAACTAGCAAGCCCTAATAATCTCATGACTACTAAAATGTTCTTTGGTCTTTCCCAACCTACCAAAGAACCTTTGGGAATATAATATGATGTTGTCAATAAAAATGACCATAAATGGTCGAGGTAGGGTTGGAATACCCGATTCATGTAATCCATAAAAATATCTTGGGAATTTGTCACACCGAACAATATCACTAAGAATTTATAATGTTTGTATTATATTTTAAATGTGGTCTTTAGTGAATATGAATTCTTTACTCGAGTTTGATGATACCTCGAATGTAGGTCAATCTTAGAGAAAATCTTGGCCTATTTTAGTTGATCGAGTAAATCATCAATTATGGGTAATGGTGACCTTATTGAATTAGTAATAATACGTATATAGTTTCTCATAATCTTTCTTACTCATCAATAATACAGGTACGCTCCAACGAGACACATTGAATCTGATATAGTGTTTTTCAAACCGCTCTTCTATTGAAACTTAAATTCTTTTGAATCTATTAAAAATTATAATATTAAAATATGATTGTATATTTAATTAACAAAGTTATTACATAAAATAACTATTTCATCAACACGACATCTAAATTTATATTTAAAAACCATATATTCAAAAGAGACCATTAACATATATTTTATGACATTGCATTCACCCTAATCAAAGACATCAATTCTAAACTAATATGTAATTTTGTAACAAAAATTCTTCCACTCACATTTTTGTTTGCACTCTTTAGTGTGTTACATCTCAAAATGGAGCACCTTATTTTTAGGTTGGTTTTTTCTTTGTAATATGGCTTTTATAAATAAAAAATTAGAAGAATGAATAAGCAAAAACTAACAAATATATGGAAACCTCTATAAAAATAGAAATAAATATATAGTACCTTCAATTTGATGACTTGTAACTTTTATGATATCAAATTTTCTTAACAAATGAATGAATATGAGAAGTATCTTATTGATGACATGCATTATTATATGTAATATCTAAGAGTAATTTTGAATGAAATCGATAGAACAAAGAAAAAAAGTCACACCATTGTTATTTGCAAACCAAATCAAGCTTGAGACCCTTTCCACTGGCATTATTATTACTTTGTTACAATTTGCAATTTATTTAAAGATGAATTTAATTTATTAGTTCGACAATACTAATATACTTATTAGAAATGTCCATCACTTAAGTTTTTTAGAAGAAAAAAAAAAGAGAAGGATAACATATATTTTAATATTAAATTTAAGTGGAAAAAAAGAAAGAAAAAAAAAAGAGAATCTTATTTATTTAACAGAGTGAGAGATATGCCTTTAAATTACAGTTTTTTTTTAATGAAAATAGACATTATAATAGATGTTTATTTATCTTCCTAAGTTTAAATAAATATGTTTATTCATCTTCCTGAAATAATGAGTTGGCTGAAATAAGTGGAACAATAAAGGAAACGTTGGAAATGCAGAAAATAATTATAGAAAAAGGTGATGGATGTTTTAATGAGAAGGAATCAGTGGCAGATAAGGTAAACAAAAATTTGATCATATCCCTGACAGATTTGGCAGTCAATGATGAGAAAATCAAGAGTAATGATAGGGTTATAAATGAGGTGTTTCCTGAAGAATATGTTTTGTCTGAAAATAAAAATATGATTGACCAGGGAAAAGGGAATAAAAAAGAGGTGAACACTATACTATCCATCAAATTTGATTTGGTGCCAATATCCTCATGACGTGTATATTTTAGATTGGCCCTTGTGTTTCTATTCTCAGTTTTCATGTATGTTTCCGATCTACTGGGTTGAGGAATTTTTGTTTGTGAACATAAAGGACATCTTTATGAATTTGTCTATTATGTATTTGTGTCATGTATATATAATATATTATCGAATTAGTTTATCCGCAAACCCATGTTGAAATCTTCTCTCCATGGTTTCTTTTCCTGATATATTATTCCTGTAGGAGTTAATGGGATGGTTGGTTCTCATTACTAGGTTTGTTTGTGTAATCAGATATCGTTCTTATATGAGAAATAAGAGGAACTGCAAAAGAGGATGTTGTTGCACTAATTAAGGTTGGTGTGATTTTTAGTTGAGCATTGTCTAACATGTTTTATGATTATAACTCTGGGGAGGGACTTAAATAGAAAATTGATATAAAAGTCTCATCAAATTGAAAAATGATAGAGGGAAAAAGTTTAGCAAATAAAGAAAATGAATTAGAATACTACAGGTAACAACTACTACCTTATCATTCATGTTTCTCTTTCTTTATTTCCTCACATCTTCTCATAGTTCAAATCCTCATATCCCCTCTCTCTGCCAACTGTCCCTTCTGCCAAGCCCATCTCTTCACTTCCTCTAATTGACAGATTTGAATTCTCTAATGTTGGCGCGACAATGTTAGAGCAACTTTTGCTTATTTTTGATTGCACGATGAATTAAATAGATTAGATGATTCCACGTGACAAACTTGTTATTTTAATAGAGAAAACCAAAGCAGATAAAGGACCAAACACACCAGCTTAAAATTATTTAACCCATTTATTGTCAATTTGTGTTCTCCGACTATTGCCACCTTGATGTCTCCAGCAACCATTGTTTTTCTACTCTGGCCCTTATTTGCCTGTTCACGTCGTCAACTATTATCTTTCTACTCTAGAAAATCCTACCTCATACTTCATGTATTTCCATTGTCGTAGACTATTTGGACGTCGTTGTTTGTCGTCGTCACCAGCGTTACAATCTTAATCATCTCCAAGCATCTCAATTAAAAATAACAGGATGTACGTTATGCAAATTTGATTCAAAAGAGAGTATGGAATTATAACTGAAACAGAATATGGAAGTTTAATAAAGCAGGTTATTATTTTGTGAATTTTCAATACTTGTTAAATGAAATGAATGATTGAGATATGTAATATAATGAAGCAGGTTATGCTACCAATACTTATTAATTGATAAGTGAAATGAATTCTAAATACTTGTGCATTGCTATGCCATGTTGATCAAGTATTATTAGGTTGTTAAAAGTTCCATCGAACTTTTAACAATTAGCTTGAATCAAGAGAATTGTTATGCTGATGCTATCTTGCACTGTTTTAGCCTTAGCCAAATTTTATTTGGCAAACAAATCCAGTAGCCCACGTTATAAAATTACTTTTTATAAATTTACAACATCATTTTTTTATTAAAGTAATAACTTGTATTACATTGAAAATATTTGAGCTTTATACAAGTCACTCTCTATTCTATACAATCTATCATTGTTAAAACACTTACATTGCATAGAATATGCACTCATTGAGCTACTTTGTGCTTAATCACTTTACAATGGAACTATATTTCATTCTACATTATATTCCAAAACAACTTTAAGAAAAATCAATTAGTCCAAAAAGTCAATGAGATAGGTTCAAAATCTGCTTTAGAGTCTTTAATGCCCATCTTTCTCAAAAAAATATGCTTTATAGAAAAGAACTGTTAATGCATCTCGGTGATTGTGGCAACACGCGTAGATTATATTTTTTCTCTTTGGTACTTGAATCCTAGATTTTCTTTTTGTTATGAATTAGAATGTCTTAAAACAAAATATGTTTGATTTCTTTATGATCAAAAAACACACAAGGGTTAGGGTTAAGAAAAAATAAGGAGAACAACAATGATTGGTTATAAATGTTATTTTTTACTTTCTCTATAAAATAGATTACAAGTACTCAAGAATAACAAATAACCCTCTCACCCAAATTAGGTTTTGTCACACCACACCATACTTAAGATGAGAGACTAGTATGTTATTGTCGCACCTCGAAAAATCACGGAGATCTTTCGGAGAACGCGACCCTCGCGCGAAAGGCGCGGAAATGCGGTTCGACAGAGTCGCCACCGAACTTTATTTTTCCCGAATAAACGGGAGAGGAAAATATCGAGAAAACCTCTTAAGACGAAAGGATAGGAACAGGGTTGTCGCAACCATGTTCCGGGTTCGGGAGTTGGTTACGTGAGGGGAAGGTATTAACACCCCTCACGTCCGTCGTACTCGACGGGAACCTCTTTAGGTAATTGTGGGGAGTGTTGTTTTAGGTTTACTTGTTTTCTTCTCGTTGTTAAGGGTAGAATTGGTAGGTTAAAAGGTTAAAGACGCAAAGGAGAGATGGGTGGTTAGAGGATAGGGTGCTCGCCAAGGATTGGGGCCCTTGTGCCTACGTATGCTCATTCGGACGAGAATGAGAAATCAGAGCGTCGTAGTTCGACTACGGGAAAGGTTGGGAATGAGTGGATGGAATAATGGAGGAAGATAGAAATGTGCTCGCCAAGATCATCGCAATCTTGTGCCTACGTATCTTATATTCAAAAATGAATAAAGAATCAGAGTGTCCGTAGTTCGTGGTAACAACCACGAAAAGAAACGAGATTGAATGAGTTTGACGTTGAGTTGAGAGACGAAAGAGTGACTGACAAACAACCTAAGGGCGTGCCTCAAGAGGTTGTCACTCAAGAATTCAAGGAATGCGAGATCCCAAGAACTCAGTTCTTTCGGAAATTGACTGAATAAGTTGAAGATAAAGAGTTGGATGTCTTGAAATCGAAAGAATGAACTTAATAACAACTCAAGGGCGCACCTCAAGAGTTACTCATTCGAATACTCAAAGAATGCTAGATTCTGAGAATATCCCTCTTTCGTAAGTTTTAAAAATGTTTGTAAAAAGATTGAATCGAAGAATGGCATGCGAGGCCAAAGGATGTTTGGTTTGGAAACGGCTCGACGATGTGTCGAGGATTTGATTGAAGATGGGACCGACTTGACGACGTGTCAAGGGTTAAGATTGTGAGAAACGATATTAGTCCCTGAGGGTGCCCCTAATATCGAAACCACGAGGAATTGTGAAGTGTGTGCGAAATATCGATGGTTGCGAATGCGTACGAGCACTCGACTTAGGATACGTTTGAAAATGTTTGAGTTTGAAAAAGTCGAAAGGTTGAGTGAATAACAACTCAAGAGCGTGCCTCGAGAGCTATTCACTCGAAAATTCAAGGAAGGCTAGATTCCAAGAACCTTCTTCTTTCGATCGAGAAAGATATTTTGAAGAATTGAATTGAGGGTATGAAAAAGGATTGTGGTACGAGAGGTGAGAATACGATATTGGATTTTTAAAATAAGAAATGACAATTACTTGATAAATGAGACGTTGGCCTCACAACCAATTAATTGGAGTATTATCGAAATGCTAGATCTCGACGACACCTTTTTTTCATTTGGAGAATGTTTGAATGAACGACAGAAATATCACACAGAATGCTAGATTCCTATGAAATTTCTTTGTCCGAAAGGGTATATTTAAAAAACGAAAAGTCGAACAATACATTATTTAAGGTGTACACCTCAATGATAATTGTCAAAAATCCAAGAAGTGCTAGACTTCAAGGATTTAGTATTTTCATGATTTTGATTTAAAAATAATTTTATAATAAAGAATAAGTTGAATAAGGATTAGAAAAATAATTATATTTTGAAAGTAATCGCTCAAGTTTTTTTTTTTTTTTAAAAAGCTCCAGACTTTTGTTTAAAAAATTGTCTTGAAAAAGGTCTATTTAAAAATTTGATTAAAAGATTTAATGTTTGAAAATAAATTGAACTAAAAAACTTTGAAAATGCATTTGAAAATAACCCATAATTTTTGCTTAGAAAATAATATTGAATTGATTAAAAGAAAATTAGTTCATTAAAAATTTACTTGAAAATAAATATTAAATATGGAAATGGATGTAGAAACCAACTTGAGAATTCAGCCAATCAACACACATGGAGCAGCGTCCCTTTCATCACCAGACTGTATCAAATTTATGCAGGATGCCTAAAAGTCCAGCCAGTCACGAGCAATACTGCAAACAGGTTAGAGTTGCAGACCAAAACATAATGCACACCAATCTAAAATAACAACTATCAGCTCCACGAGATCGAATAAGTATCGTAGAATCAATCCGAGAAAACAGCCACTAACACTAATCAAACCAAAATGGCAAGACAGTAACAACACTTCCGTGAAATCGAGTTGGAAAACAACAACTCACCAAACGATTACAATCTAACACATTTGTATGAAATCGTGAATTAAAAGAAAATATGATGAAGCAATACACACAGTGAGCGTTCTGAAAAATAAAAGATAAGCAAATTAACTTTATAAGAAAGTTACAACAAGAGGACGTTTAGCGAAACAAAAATCCCAAGACACCTGACCTTGCGGTACTTGCAACAGCATTTGAAAAACTGAAATATTACTCAACCCTAACGAAAACAACACTCATAATCAACAACAATATCGAGCTACTCCAAACAGCTAAAACAATACACATTTTGATGCATAAAAACAAAAGAAACAATTATCTTATGTCACCTCAAACAATACTCAGGATACAGAATTCATGCCTGAAAAATCTAAACAAATAAACAAGACAATCCAGTTAAAAGAAAAGGAAAAAACAACCAATATTTGAGGTGGCTTGTCGAGCTCGAAATAGGAAGCTCTGTATCGACGAGCTGTCCTTGCCGTCACGGCCGTAAAATCCATGTCGTAGTTGAAGAACCGAGTTGTTGCTGATATTTCTAAAACCAAACCATTTGATTGTTGCTAAACCTGGTAGTGCTTCCAACTGCAAATATACGAGCATCCGACGAAATGGCAACGTGAGCATAACTGGCTCGACTTTACAGTCGCTTCCACCATACTCAAACCTGTGATGAATATAAAAACAACCAACAGAACAGGAAACCAGTACAGAAACTGAAAACGAAAAAAAGAAAAAATTAAGTGTATACATAACCCATTCCCTCTCTGAAGATGAAATTAAAACCGTATGAGCAAAACTCGGAGCAAACCGCATTAAACAACGTTGTGATAACTACAAACTAAATATGGTTTATTGAGCTGAACACGAAAATCCCTCTCGATAAGCTATTTCCGTCGTTGCCGTAAAGTTCATACCACAGATTGAATAGTATTACTGGAAAAAAAAGCATGTGAACTTCAAAACACCGGATGCTGTTATGGATACGAGCCAGTGTCATTGCCAAGTCGTCCATGTTGTTGTTGATGATATTCGATAGAACTGCAATATCACGCAGTGAATGGTGTGATTGATGGCTTTGTTACGGTTATCACCGTTGAGGATGCGACAGACCTGAAAAGTGAAGACATAAATAATATGTTGTATGTGAAACTACTGCGTGGTTTGTTTTCAACGGAACCAAAGCGCAACATTGAAGGCTGCTGCTGCTTTGCTGTTATTGCATATCCAAAACTTCTTGTGTACAAAACGTAATCTCTATTTCTATGAGTTGGTGTTTCCCGATGTTGTTGTCAAGTCTGTTGTAACTGCAGACATGAGTGACTCCAAGTACCTACTTCCCTTTCGATACCAGAACCCCTGTTGAACTGATGCCACCCAATATAATCATGGTACACAAGCTGAAAAAGTGCAGAACAAGTCGTGGATGACATCATCAACGGAATGCTCGAGTTACCGTTGTCCTGAACAATGTGGCATATATTGTGGTTCGAAGCTGCAGAATTGCTTGCGCGTTTGGCCTAACAGCGGCGGCGCTGAGATCATATTTATCTGCCAGTGTGGACCTGCAATACTCAAATTCATCAGTTGAGTCAGTCAAATCAACACATTTGTGAAACTCAACTTCAAAACTTGGAAGTGTGAGACAACTTCTCTTGGAACTGCTTAAAGATGTGTCATTTGCAAAAACGGTGAAGGGTGTTGTGTTGACGGCCATATCTGTGAGAGAGAAGATAATGGTGAGGAAATGATGGCGGAGAGAGAGTTTCGTGAGAGGGTTTGCAAAACGGTGATGATGAAGTTTATGTGAAAGGGGTTCAGAGGGATTTGTGTCGATGATGGTGGAAATGATGAAGGAGAATGGTGATGAGGAAGACAGAAGGGTGGCGGCTGGAAGAAGAAGACAGAGATTTTTTTTAGGGTTTTTTCTAGGGGGTGGCGGCAACTTTTGAGGTTTTTAGGGATTTTTCTGAGTTTTGGGAAGATGAACAGTATTCTTCTCCTTTTCATCAAAAATTCTCTCCTTTCTTATAGCATGATGACCCAACCCTAACGGGCCTCCTTGCATGGGCCTAATCTGACTCTCTCAACCCTTCTCTCTAAAATTTCTAATATTTTCTTTTCAATTAGTTTATAAAAATAAAATTCATTATTAATTACAAAGTTAATTAATATAACTAGTTAAAGAAAATTAATATTTATATAAAAAAAATAATTACAATATATAAAAACAAACCAAAACCTATAAAATATTTAATAAACGGCAGTATTAATTGTTATTACTATTCTTATCAAACAAAATGAGTGTATACGAAATAATTACGATATTTTGAAAGGAAAAGAAAAGTTAAGAAATTGAAATAATACTCACACAAAAAAGACCTTAGGCCACGTGTCACATTCTTGTTGGGCAAAAAAAAAAAGAATAAATTTGAAAAAATGCTCAATTTACAGATGGACACGTGTCTAAGCGGCATGAAACAATAAATGCGAAAATATTTACAAAAAGGGTAGGACAAATTTAGGGTATGACAGATGCCCCTATCTAATGGGCTTAAACCTAAGGAAATAAACTGCTACAACACTCGCTTTCCTGAGGGAGAAGTCAATTAGATATAAAGAAAACCCTGAATTTGTCTGAAAGAAAGAAAGATGCCTGAGAGTTTGAAAAAGTTGGATGAGGTAAACCTCTGAGTAAACCGTGAATAATAGGCAAAAAGTCGTCATCATCAAAAGGATGATGGAATGAAACACACACGGCTACCACCACCAAAAGGATGGTAGAGCAAAGCACAAACGCATAATCTGACATTAAGGACTATGACAGACTCTCCACCAAAAGGATAACGGAGCGTAACTCACACCAGCCACTACCACCAAAAGGATGATAGGGCAAACACAATCGCACAATATGACATCGACGAAATGCTAGACCCACCACCAAAAGGATGACGGAGCGAGACTCACACCGGCCACTACCACCAAAAGGATGATAGGGAAAACACAATCGCACAATCTGACATCAACGAAATGCCAGATCCACCACCAAAAGGATGACGGAGCGAAACTCACACCAGTCACTACCACCAAAAGGATGATAGGACAACCACAATCGCACAATCTGACATCGACGAAATGCCAGACCCACCACCAAAAGGATGACGGAGCGAAACACAACATACATCGCACAATCTGACATCGACGAAATGCCAGACCCACCACCAAAAGGATGACGGAGCGAAAACACACACCAGTCACTACCACCAAAAGGATGATAGGACAAACACAATCGCACCAAAAGGATGATAGGACAAACACAATCGCACAATCTGACATCGACGAAATGCCAGACCCACCACCAAAAGGATGACGGAGCGAAAACACACACCAGTCACTACCACCAAAAGGATGATAGGACAAACACAATCGCACAATCTGACATCGACGAAATGCCAGACCCACCACCAAAAGGATGACGGAGCGAAAACACACACCAGTCACTACCACCAAAAGGATGATAGGACAAACACAATCGCACAATCTGACATCGACGAAATGCCAGACCCACCACCAAAAGGATGACAGAGCGAAACACATACCAGTCATTACCACCAAAAGGATGATAGGACAAACACAATCGCACAATCTGACATCGACGAAATGCCAGACCCACCACCAAAAGGATGACGGAGCGAAAACACACACCAGTCACTACCACCAAAAGGATGATAGGACAAACACAAATTTGAAGCTTACCAACACCAAAAGGATGCAGGCTAGGTTGAACTGACGAAGTTCGACTATCACCAAAAGGATGATAGTAAGGCGATTGACAACGGTCACGCTTGCTGAGTACAACTCAATGGGGAACCCCCAAGAGGAAGATTGATTTGAAAAGGGTTAACGGGGTACGCCCACCGTCTTTGTTTGGAGATCATAGTTTTACTGAAATGATTTCATGGTTACGCCCATGAATTCTGAAGAGGATGCCCCTGACTGGGCTGAGTTTGTCTTGACGTCTTGTTTTGGTCAACAAAAAGTTGAACCACCTTGTGAGGAACGCTCACAGTTTTGCATGAAGATGCCCCTGCTCGGGCTGGATCTTGCATTAAACTTCTTGGATTTGCCCAACAAAAGGTTTGAACAACTTCGTGGAGAACGCCCACGGTCTTGAATGGTATGCCCCTGACTAGGCTGAATGTTGATTTGGAGATCTGATCAACCACAAGGTTGAAATACGTCATGGGAGACACCCATGGTCTTTGAAAAATGCCCCTGACTGGGCTGAATCTTGCTTTGAAGATCTCTGGATTTCGTAGGAGAAACCCACAATTGCAGAAGATTGCCCCTGACTGGGCTGATGATTGCTTTGAAGCTCTTGATATTCGTGGGAGAAATCCACGACCTTTGCGGAAGATGCCCCTGACCGGGCTGATGACGGTATTGAAAATCTTCAAGATTGATCCTGGACCTTGACTTGCATATATGAATGCTGGATGATAAACGATATTCCATACAAGTGGAAGTGCAAATGCAAATGCTGACACACGGAGATGAAAGAGCTAGGGAAATATGATATGATTGGTATGCATATGATGTAAGATGCTTATGAGGTCGAATGCAATGGGTATGATACAAATGATGCAGGCGGGTAATTTGGAAATGCAGGTGAAGACGCCAGCGTGGTGGACTTTTGGTAGTTGCCAATATGGATTGGACTTCGGGTGGTGGGAGGGATAGACTTCCTCGACACGCAGTTCGTTGTAGACGTCATGATTGAAGCAGAAGATGATGCTCTGGATGCCCCCAAGTCTGGGTACTTGGTGATTTGTCGTGAATTTCCTTCAGAGAAGGTTGCAACTTTGCTTGATGGTCAGGACGACCTGGTCTTGCCCCAGTCTGAACGTGGTAATGGTCTGCCCCTGCTCGAGCTGTTGAATGATTTTCCCCAGTCTGTGGGCTTTGAAATAATCTTGCCTCGTGTACGCCACTGAAAGTCAAGTTCCTCCTCGGTTGCCCCTTGTTGAGATGTCCTTGAATACCTAGCACTGATTTGCAATTAAAATTGTACATTCATAAATGGTAATATTAATGCAAAGTTCAATGTAAGTTTTGAAAAAGTGTGTCATTTATTGAGAATGTCGTGGTACTGAGACGAGTGGACAATTAGCTCAAACGTTGTGCTGACTCTGATTGGTGTGCAAGATATATTAAGAGAAATGACACCAATGTTGATGATTAGAAATCATGTGAGGAGTCAGGTTACGCAACCTTGCGACAATATGCTTTCAGAATAAACCTCGTCTCAATTAGGTCTTTCAAGGGTTGTAACGTGGTCTGGTTCACGGTTATGAAACAAAGGATGCTAGGCTCAAAGTATAATTTGTACCCACCCATTCTTCTTAATGATCTCCAGTCCTACGCTCAGTTAATCCTACACTTGTCTTGACGGTATAAACTTGATGGTTCAAGGTTTGCTCGACGTGGCAGTCACCTTATTTTGGTTTTTGACGGATGTTAGTGCCCCTTTGATCTGGGTGGCCACTGAATCCTTTTTTGTTTTTGTTGAGGATTTCAGGATCCTCTTTTGCTTTGTTTTGATCCCTAACTTTTGCATGGATTGACTTTGTTTGTCAGATCCATCGGGATTGCCTTGATTTTGCCTAAGTCCCCTCTGAGGTGTTTGACTTAGCAGATTTTTTTTGATTTTTTTTTTGAATTTTGTTGTAACTGCCATAGCATGGGTCCTTGATGAACAACCGTCTTCGGGATTTTGCTTTGTTGATTCGAGTGCGGGATTAGATTAACTGAACACTACCCTGCCCCAAGTTGAGTGTAAAAGGTTTGAATATCCGAAGGAAACTGCTACTTCTAGGCTCGAAGTGGTTTACTAGGGATTAACTCCTTATATCTCCAGTGTTTGGGGGATTGAAGCAATGCTTGTACATCATTGACGAGATTCTATCCGAAAGCATATGATTTGCAATTATGGGTATCTCGTTTTCATCATCCTCCCTCAAATCATGCTAAACAACAGTGGATAGAGTGGAGTGAATAAATGTGTCGGTGATAAGTGAAAATGAGTGAATACGGCATAACTAATTCAAAACATGCATAAACGATACATTAATGAAACCAGATACGAGTGGCAATTGTTCAAAGCATACAGTACTTAAACACGTAAAGACAAAATATAAGAAATGCGAAAGATTAAATGGCAGCATGACGACCTTCTTTAGAGAATGGACTTGACTGGACTTTATCTGATGTTAGCACTAGTTGGCTGGCGGCATCGAGTTGTTGATGGTACTGAGATACTTCCCATCAAAGGTGAGAGCTTCCTTGTCAATCAGGTCTTGAATTTTGTGCTTGAGAAACCTGCAATTCTCAATGTTGTGACCTGGAGCGCCCTTATGAAACTCACAATGGGCATTCGCGTTGTAATCAGCAGGAAGGACAGATGAGGGAGCTAGATCTCTCAGAACGATAGCCTTTTTCTCCATCAGTTGAGCAAAGATATCTGCATATGTCATTGGAAGACTATCAAATACTTTGTCTGGCTTCCATGTTCTGTGTTGATTTTGCTGACGCGGTCGTTGAACGGTTCGCTGTTCTGATTCCTTTCCAGTTATGGAGAGGGCTTCGAAGATCTGATCCATCTTTCTGTTGAGGGATTCCAGCTCCTTCCTGATAGCAACTTGTTCTTGCTGAATCTGCTCCATTGTTCGTCTCGTATTGGCTCTAGTTGCGTACCAGTGTCGAGGACTCAACTTGATTTACTGGAGAGGAAGGAACGAAGACATGAGATTCTGCTGAAGGATTGGAAATGCAAAATGCACAACATATGAAATGCAATGCAAATGATATGCAAGATGCAATGCAAGATACAAGATCCAGGATCACAGGATCACAGTTCAAACAACTCCTGAAGCTGGTAACTGAAACGGATAAGTAACCATAATTCCTGCTCAAAGAAAAATTGACAGGTACGACCTATGCGGGAAGATATAAATATTCTACCCATAAACCCACTTACGGGATGGTTTCTATGTTTGGTTCCCAGGATCACGGACACTAGTCGTATTAGCGTCACGCAACAGGCTGGCTGTATTACGACGATAATGACGATAAGGTCTCTCCTGAGCGGAGTCCTCATGCTAGGCTCACAAGGAGCGAGTCTTTGGAGACTAACACTACACGACCACCATTATTGGAACTGGTGCTAAAAAAGGTTCCCAGAATCATGGACCCTTCATGAATCAAATCGTGCAACATGCTAGCTGTGTTACAACAAGATCTACGAATAGGTCTCCTCTGGAGGAGCTTTCATGCTAGGCCCATAAGGAGAAATTCCTCAGAGACTAACACTACTCGACTACCAATTCTAAACTATGTATTCTCTCTGCTTTTACCAAAGCTCGGGTGTAGAGCTTTACTCATGATGTCATCCCAAGAACCAACAGGCAACCAAGATAACAAGCACAAATAAAATCCACAAGAGAACAAATACATAAACAAGAAGGAAACAAATAAAAACAAACACTCCTCACAAACCAAAAGATAGGCTCGACTCTCTCTTTGCATGGAGCAAAATGTCCCCAGCAGAGTCGCCACCTGTCGCACCTCGAAAAATCACGGAGATCTTTCGGAGAACGCGACCCTCGCGCGAAAGGCGCGGAAATGCGGTTCGACAGAGTCGCCACCGAACTTTATTTTTCCCGAATAAACGGGAGAGGAAAATATCGAGAAAACCTCTTAAGACGAAAGGATAGGAACAGGGTTGTCGCAACCATGTTCCGGGTTCGGGAGTCGGTTACGTGAGGGGAAGGTATTAGCACCCCTCACGTCCGTCGTACTCGACGGGAACCTCTTTAGGTAATTGTGGGGAGTGTTGTTTTAGGTTTACTTGTTTTCTTCTCGTTGTTAAGGGTAGAATTGGTAGGTTAAAAGGTTAAAGACGCAAAGGAGAGATGGGTGGTTAGAGGATAGGGTGCTCGCCAAGGATTGGGGCCCTTGTGCCTACGTATGCTCATTCGGACGAGAATGAGAAATCAAAGCGTCGTAGTTCGACTACGGGAAAGGTTGGGAATGAGTGGATGGAATAATGGAGGAAGATAGAAATGTGCTCGCCAAGATCATCGCAATCTTGTGCCTACGTATCTTATATTCAAAAATGAATAAAGAATCAGAGCGTCCGTAGTTTGTGGTAACAACCACGAAGAGAAACGAGATTGAATGAGTTTGACGTTGAGTTGAGAGACGAAAGAGTGACTGACAAACAACCTAAGGGCGTGCCTCAAGAGCTTGTCACTCAAGAATTCAAGGAATGCGAGATCCCAAGAACTCAGTTCTTTCAGAAATTGACTGAATAAGTTGAAGATAAAGAGTTGGATGTCTTGAAATCGAAAGAATGAACTTAATAACAACTCAAGGGCGCACCTCGAGAGTTACTCATTCGAATACTCAAAGAATGCTAGATTCTGAGAATATCCCTCTTTCGTAAGTTTTAAAAATGTTTGTAAAAAGATTGATTCGAAGAATGGCATGCGAGGCCAAAGGATGTTGGTTTGGAAACGGCTCGACGACGTGTCGAGGATTTGATTGAAGATGGGACCGACTTGACGATGTGTCAAGGGTTAAGATTGTGAGAAACGATATTAGTCCCTGAGGGTGCCCCTAATATCGAAACCACAAGGAATTGTGAAGTGTGTGCGAAATATCGATGGTTGCGAATGCGTACGAGCACTCGACTTAGGATACGTTTGAAAATGTTTGAGTTTGAAAAAGTCGAAAGGTTGAGTGAATAACAACTCAAGAGCGTGCCTCGAGAGCTATTCACTCGAAAATTCAAGGAAGGCTAGATTCCAAGAACCTTCTTCTTTTGATCGAGAAAGATATTTTGAAGAATTGAATCGAGGGTATGAAAAAGGATTGTGGTACGAGAGGTGAGAATACGATATTAGATTTTTAAAATAAGAAATGACAATTACTTGATAAATGAGACGTAGGCCTCACAACCAATTAATTGGGGTATTATCGAAATGCTAGATCTCGATGACACCTTTTTTCATTTGGAGAATGTTTGAATGAACGACAGAAATATCACACAGAATGCTAGATTCCTATGAAATTTCTTTGTCCGAAAGGGTATATTTAAAAAACGAAAAGTCGAACAATATATTATTTAAGGTGTACACCTCAATGATAATTTTCAAAAATCCAAGAAGTGCTAGACTTCAAGGATTTAGTATTTTCATGATTTTGATTTAAAAATAATTTTGTAATAAAGAATAAGTTGAATAAGGATTAGAAAAATAATTATATTTTGAAAGTAGTCGCTCAAGTTTTTTTTTAAAAAAAAAAGCTCCAGACTTTTGTTTAAAAAATTGTCTTGAAAAAGGTCTATTTAAAAATTTGATTAAAAGATTTAATGTTTGAAAATAAATTGAACTAAAAAACTTTGAAAATGCATTTGAAAATAACCCATAATTTTTGCATAGAAAATAATATTGAATTGATTAAAAGAAAATTAGTTCATTAAAAATTTACTTGAAAATAAATATTAAATATGGAAATGGATGTAGAAACCAACTTGAGAATTCAGCCAATCAACACACATGGAGCAGCGTCCCTTTCATCACCAGACTGTATCAAATTTATGCAGGATGCCTAAAAGTCCAGCCAGTCACGAGCAATACTGCAAACAGGTTAGAGCTGCAGACCAAAACATAATGCATACCAATCTAAAATAACAACTATCATCTCCACGAGATCGAATAAGTATCGTAGAATCAATCCGAGAAAACAGCCACTAACACTAATCAAACCAAAATGGCAAGACAGTAACAACACTTCCGTGAAATCGAGTTGGAAAACAACAACTCACCAAACGATTACAACCTAACACATTTGTATGAAATCGTGAATTAAAAGAAAATATGATGAAGCAATACACACAGTGAGCGTTCTGAAAAATAAAAGATAAGCAAATTAACTTTATAAGAAAGTTACAACAAGAGGACGTTTAGCGAAACCAAAATCCCAAGACACCTGACCTTGCGGTACTTGCAACAGCATTTGAAAAACTGAAATATTACTCAACCCTAATGAAAACAACACTCATAATCAACAACAATATCGAGCTACTCCAAACAGCTAAAATAATGCACATTTTGATGCATAAAAACAAAAGAAACAATTATCTTATGTCACCTCAAACAATACTCAGGATACAGAATTCATGCCTGAAAAATCTAAACAAATAAACAAGACAATCCAGTTAAAAGAAAAGGAAAAAACAACCAATATTTGAGGTGGCTTGTTGAGCTCGAAATAGGAAGCTCTGTATCGATGAGCTGTCCTTGCCGTCACGGCCGTAAAATCCATGTCGCAGTTGAAGAACCGAGTTGTTGCTGATATTTTTAAAACCAAACCATTTGATTGTTGCTAAACCTGGTAGTGCTTCCAACTGCAAATATACGAGCATCCGACGAAATGGCAACGTGAGCAGAACTGGCTCGACTTTACAGTCGCTTCCACCATACTCAAACCTGTGATGAATATAAAAACAACCAACAGAACAGGAAACCAGTACAGAAACTGAAAACGAAAAAAAGAAAAAATTAAGTGTATACATAACCCATTCCCTCTCTGAAGATGAAATTAAAACCGTATGAGCAAAACTCGGAGCAAACTGCATTAAACAACGATGTGATAACTACAAACTAAATATGGTTTATTGAGCTGAACACGAAAATCCCTCTCGATAAGCTATTTTCGTCGTTGTCGTAAAGTTCATACCACGGATTGAATAGTATTACTGGAAAAAAAAAGCATGTGAACTTCAAAACACCGGATGCTGTTATAGATACGAGCCAGTGTCATTGCCAAGTCGTCCATGTTGTTGTTGATGATATTCGATAGAACTGCAATATCATGCAGTGAATGGTGTGATTGATGGCTTTGTTACGGTTATCACCGTTGAGGATGCGACAGACCTGAAAAGTGAAGACAGAAATAATATGTTGTATGTGAAACTGCTGCGTGGTTTGTTTTCAACGGAACCAAAGCGCAATGTTGAAGGCTGCTGCTGCTTTGCTGTTATTGCATATCCAAAACTTCTTGTGTACAAAACGTAATCTCTATTGCTATGAGTTGGTGTTTCCCGATGTTGTTGTCAAGTCTGTTGTAACTGCAGACATGAGTGACTCCAAGTACCTACTTCCCTTTCAATACCAGAACCCCTGTTGAACTGATGCCACCCAATATAATCATAGTACACAAGCTGAAAAAGTGCAGAACAAGTCGTGGATGACAGCATCAACGGAATGCTCGAGTTACCGTTGTCCTGAACAATGTGGCATATATTGTGGTTCGAAGCTGTAGAATTGCTTGCGCGTTTGGCCTAACGGCGGCGTCGCTGAGATTATATTTATCTGCCAGTGTGGACCTACAATACTCAAAATCATCAGTTGAGTCAGTCAAATCAACACATTTGTGAAACTCAACTTCAAAACTTGGAAGTGTGAGACAACTTCTCTTGGAACTGCTTAAAGATGTGTCATTTGCGAAAACGGTGAAGGGTGTTGTGTTGACGGCCATATCTGTGAGAGAGAAGATAATGGTGAGGAAATGATGGCGGAGAGAGAGTTTCGTGAGAGGGTTTGCAAAACGGTGATGATGAAGTTTATGTGAAAGGGGTTCAGAGGGATTTGTGTCGATGATGGTGGAAATGATGAAGGAGAATGGTGATGAGGAAGACAGAAGGGTGGCGGCTGGAAGAAGAAGACAGAGATTTTTTTTAGGGTTTTTTCTAGGGGGTGGCGGCAACTTTTGAGGTTTTTAGGGTTTTTTCTGAGTTTTGGGAAGATGAACAGTATTCTTCTCCTTTTCATCAAAAATTCTCTCCTTTCTTATAGCATGATGACCCAACCCTAACGGGCCTCCTTGCATGGGCCTAATCTGACTCTCTCAACCCTTCTCTCTAAAATTTCTAATATTTTCTTTTCAATTAGTTTATAAAAATAAAATTCATTAATAATTACAAAGTTAATTAATATAACTAGTTAAAGAAAATTAATATTTATATAAAAAAATAATTACAATATATAAAAACAAACCAAAACCTACAAAATATTTAATAAACGGCAGTATTAATTGTTATTACTATTATTATCAAACAAAACGAGTGTATACGAAATAATTACGATATTTTGAAAGGAAAAGAAAAGTTAAGAAATTGAAATAATACTCACACAAAAAAGACCTTAGGCCACGTGTCACATTCTTGTTGGGCAAAAAAAAAAGAATAAATTTGAAAAAATGCTCAATTTACAGATGGACACGTGTCTAAGCGGCATGAAACAATAAATGCGAAAATATTTACAAAAAGGGTAGGACAAATTTAGGGTATGACAGTTATTTATTATAAAACCTAATACACTGAACTCATGGCCTTTTTAACAATTACTCATTACAAGCTAAATTAGGGTACAAGCTAACTTAAATAATTGGATCCTTAACACAAGGCCCAATTCGACAACTACATACTAGAACATAATTCGACTACAGCGTGTAGGTCTTCGACAACAACACGTGAGAAAACTTTTACGACATGCTAACTAGAGTTCGATCCAATATCTTACAAATCTCCACCTTGGATCTAACTCTACGATCAAGAAATAAACTAGCTTTCTTCATGCAGCTTTATCAACTGCATACAGTGGAAAAACTTGCAACTGGGCAACGTCTTGGTGATCATATCGACAACATTATAATAAAACCTAACATACTGAACTGATGGGCTTTTTAACGATTATTCATTACAAGCTAACTTAAACAATCTGATTCTTAACACAAGGCCCAATTCAACAACTACATACTAGAGCATAATTCGACTACAGCATGTAGGTCTTTGACAACAGCATGTGAGCAACTTCGACGACATGCTAACTATAGTTTGATCCAATATCTCACAAATCTCCACCTTGCTAATTCTACGATCAAGAAACAAACTGGCTTTCTTCATGCAGCTTTATCAACTGCATACAGTAGAAAACTTGCAACTAGCCAAGTTCTTGGTGATCATATCAACAACATTATGATCTACCGAAACTTCAGCACTTTAACTTCTCCATGCTCGATTACCCCTCTGACGAAATGCAGCCTCACATTAGCGTGCTTGGTTCGCTCATGATAGGCTGAATTTTTCGACAACTGTATTGCACTTTGACTATCACATTTAACAGTGACAACTCGACCTTGAAGTTTCAGCTCCTTTGCAAAACCTTCAAGCCACAATGCTTCCTTCATAGCTTCAGTTAGGGCGATATATTCTGCTTCAATGGTTGATAAGGCAACAACCTTCTGAAGTATTTTTTTCCAACTGATTGTTGTGCCAAATATAGTGAACATATATCCAAAAGTAGAGTTTCTGGAATCCATACAACCTGCATAATCTGAGTCGACATATCCTTCGATTGCTGCTTTACTATCTTCACCCAAGGCTCCACCATAAATTAAGACTCTGTTTAGAGATCCATTTATGTACTTTAGAATCCACTTCAATGCTTTCTAGTGAGCCTTTCCAAGATGCGCCATGTATCTGCTTACAAGACTAACTGCATATGCTATGTCGAGTATAGTACAGACCATAACATATATCAAAGAACCCACTATATTAGCATATGAAATTCTATTCATATAAGCTCTTTCGACATCAGTACTGGGACACTAATCTATACTCAACTTGAATTGCGGGTTTGTCAGAGTCACAACAGGCTTTGAATTTGACATACCAAACTTTTCGAGAATCTTCCGTAGGTATGCCTCTTGAGATAAGCATAATTTTGACTTCTTTCTATATCTTCGGATATCAATCCCAAGAATCCTGGACGCAGCTCCCAGATCCTTCATGTCAAACTCCTTATTGAGTTCAGCCTTCACCCTCATTACATCTTCGACATTTTTTCTTGCTATTAGAATATCATTCATATAAAGCAACAAAATAACAAATGAATTACCAAGTTGAAATCTGAAGTAAACACAGTGGTCGAACTGACTTCTAATGAAACTTATACGTGCCATGAATTTGTCGAATCTCATATTCCACTATCGAGGAGACTGTTTCAGTCCATATAAAGATCTCTTAAACTTGTACAATCTTCCTTGCCCTTTTCGACATACCCTTCAAGATTGTTTAGAGTCGACATATCCTTCGATTGCTGCTTTACTATCTTCACCCAAGGCTCCACCATAAATTAAGACTCTGTTTAGAGATCCATTTATGTACTTTAGAATCCACTTCAATGCTTTCTAGTGAGCCTTTCCAAGATGCGCCATGTATCTGCTTACAAGACTAACTGCATATGCTATGTCGAGTATAGTACAGACCATAACATATATCAAAGAACCCACTATATTAGCATATGAAATTCTATTCATATAAGCTCTTTCGACATCAGTACTGGGACACTAATCTATACTCAACTTGAATTGCGGGTTTGTCAGAGTCACAACAGGCTTTGAATTTGACATACCAAACTTTTCGAGAATCTTCCGTAGGTATGCCTCTTGAGATAAGCATAATTTTGACTTCTTTCTATATCTTCGGATATCAATCCCAAGAATCCTGGACGCAGCTCCCAGATCCTTCATGTCAAACTCCTTATTGAGTTCAGCCTTCACCCTCATTACATCTTCGACATTTTTTCTTGCTATTAGAATATCATTCATATAAAGCAACAAAATAACAAATGAATTACCAAGTTGAAATCTGAAGTAAACACAGTGGTCGAACTGACTTCTAATGAAACTTATACGTGCCATGAATTTGTCGAATCTCATATTCCACTATCGAGGAGACTGTTTCAGTCCATATAAAGATCTCTTAAACTTGTACAATCTTCCTTGCCCTTTTCGACATACCCTTCAGGTTTCCTCATCAAGATTGTTTCATCTAGATCACCATACAAGAACGCAGTCTTCACATCTATTTGTTTCAGTTCAAGGTTGAATTGTGACACTGTGGCAAGCAACATTTGAATGGATATGTGCTTCACAACATGAAAGAACACATCATTGAAGTCAACACTTTCTTTCTGAGTTAAACCCCTAGCGACCAATCTTGCCTTGTATCTTTTCAACACCACTCCTTTGATTCCTTCTTTAACTTTGAAAATCCATTTACAGTTGACTAACCTAGCTCCAACAGATTTCTTGATCAGTTCTCAGGTGTTGTTATCATGAAGAGATTTCATTTCATCATCCATGGCCTTTAGCCATTTAGTTTTCTTTTGACTCCTTATAACTTCCTTATAGTCTCTAGGTTCTTTGTCGAGAACCTCACTTGCAGATATTAAGGCATAAGTTATAAGATCTTCATACCCAAGTCTCTGAGGTGGCTTGATAACTCTTCTCGACCTGTCTCTTGCTAGCAGGTAGTCATTATCAGTCTCCTCATCTTCGACAACAGCTTCTGCTTCTTCTTCGACTTCATCTAGGGTACGCAATTCAACATCAACATGCTCCACCTCAACAGGAATCTCTCCATATTCCAGCTCTTCGTCAGTATCATTGATTTTCTTGAAAGTCATCTTTGCTTCATTGAAAACTACATCTCGAATGGTGATACACCTCCTGTGTCCTGGCTCTAGGCACTATAGCCTATAAGCTTTGACTCCGTTAGGGTATCCCGTGAACATGCATTTCATGGCTCTAGATTTGACCTTGTCTTGCCTAATGTGAGCATAGACCACATATCCAAATACTCTCAGAAAATGAAGCCACAAATCTCTTTGAAAACACTGCTATTTATATTATTTAAAAAAAATCAAATTTGAATTCAATTTTATTAAAAATAATTAAAAAACCGACTTTTATAAAATATAAGAAAACTAGTTTGCAATTCAATTAAAAAATAATTCAGTTCTTTAAAAAAAAACTCGTTTTAAACTAGTTTTAAACTATAAACCGATTCTGAATTGGTTTTAAATCGAATTGTAATTAGTTTAACAGATTAACCACTTTTTGTTAAAATGGTTTATAAGAATTGCACTAAACCATTAGTATGGTTTGGTTCAATTCGGTTCTTCAACCACGAACACCCTGACATGGAACAATACCTTAAGATATGTAACTTATTATAATGGGGTTTCGAATCAAAGTGTATCAATGTTTCCCCAATTTGTTCAAAACCAAGTCCTCTTTTATATGACAGAGCACATAATATTCCTAACGATACACATGTGAGTAAACATAATCCTCATTATTAATTATGTCTTTTTTAGTCATCAATTATGTTTTCTTTCTAATTTTTAATCTCAATTTTGTTAGTTTTTGAGCAAGTTGAAGGATATGGAGCATTATGCAAAATTGACAAGAAATAAAAATGAAAATGAAGATTCCAAACCCACAAATCACAAGCAATGAGACGGCTATCCGAAGTGCATGTTATTCTTGTTTGAGTGGAATCTTTGTTGCTGCTACTTTCTAATAACTTATTATAGTTATTGTCCATTATGAAATCCAGGCTACTAATCCCACAAAAATGGATCTTGAAGTGCTAAGGGACCGAGCACATTGAGATAATATCAGGCATCAGCAGCGTCTTTTGCGCCAAAAGGATCATGAGTTAGACCAACATCCTGACCAATAACCTTATGTTCTTTTTTAGCCTCTTCTTGATAGTTAAACATAGCCAAAGCACGCTTATTTTCAGCACTATAAACTTGATTTTCTTTCCTGATACGAATTGCATTCATCCTCTGATGCCTACTGTCACTCATCACATAACCAAGCTCCTCAAACTTAGAAATCTCTTCAACAAAAAGACCCACTTCTCCTCTACGAGGAATATGTTTCCCTTATTGAACGTATTATACAATAACATCTCCTTCACCAGGCCTAAGTGCATCACCATAGCTTATATGCCCCTCAGCTCTTGGTAGAGGCATTGGCCCAACTGTTGGTTCCCCCTCGCCGCCACTGCGCTTTCTACTACACTGCAATTTTTCGTCGCTGCCACTTCATACGTCATCATCGCCACTGCGTCTGCTCTTATCTATGACTCCCTCCCTATCTAAGGTCATTTTTCTCTTGTATGAATATTTTGATTTTAGGGTTTTATTTTGGTGTTAAATTTATTCATTTTCGCATAATTGATAGATTTTGTTATTATTGACAAATTTGATTTGATTTTGTGAGATTTTGTTTGGATATCTCTCACTTATCTTCACAGGTCAAGAAGATTTAATATGGAACATTTGATTTGATCTCCAGTTGTGCATAAGTTTCTTAAATTGGTAGTTGAGACAATTTTGGAAACTTGATGATTTGTTCCATGGTTTAAGGAGACTTTCTCTGCATAATTGATGTAGCCCTAAGCGTGTGGATCAAGCAATATTTGGGTGAAGATTTCGAAGTCCATGGACTTTTGAAGAGTATTTAAAGAGCAACTTAACCTAATTAAGATACGACTTTCACTTTTGTCAATAAACAGAGGTTTTAAAGTCTTAGGTTTTGAGAGTCTTGTTCGTGTTAGTTGTATGTCACCCTTGTATCTTTTGATACATAGAGGTAGACTGATTGTGTATTGTTAATTGTCCATTCTAAAGCTTTTAAGCAAGAGTGTATTGTTTTTGGTTGAAGCTTTTAAGCAAAACCAAGTATTATACTTTGAAGGGTTGGTACTTTTATTTGTGGTAGTTGTTGAATTGTCACTAGGATTGTGGCTGATTAGAAAGTGAGAGGGGAATCTCATATCTAGAAGGTTTCTAGGTAGAAGTTGCACAAGGTAGTGGTTAGGCGAGAAGTTTTAAACGGAAGAGTTTAGCTTTGAACTAATGCTATCATAGTGAATTTTTTTCTGCCTTAGTAGCCCCCAGATGTAGATGATGTTGCACCGAATTGGGTTAATAATTTGTTGTGTTGTTTATTATTCTGCAATTTAATTATGCATATTTTACACTCTGATATAATTGTTCTGTTAGACAAACAATGTTATAACATCTGTCTTGACATTATGTTCTGATGTGAGGATATCAGTATTAATGTGTTAGAGTGTCAGAATTTCAATTTATTAAATATCTAGTAGGAATCATATAAGATGTGCCATTATGGATTGGGCAGTTTATCATTTCCAAAATTTTTGTTATAATGGAAATGGAAGAGGATGCACAAATCCATATCCTATTAGGAAGACCCTTTATTGCTAGGGTTGGAGACGTCATAAATGTTAAGCATGAGAAGCTTACATTTGTAGCAGGTAACAAAAATATCGAGTTTTTCCTATCCAAACTTATATAAAATCCTACTCTAAAATTTTTTGTTGTAGATTCAACATAATTGATGAATACATTAAAAAATACTCGTTTGAACCGTTTCCTCCTAATATAATGGAGGCATATCTAATAGAAAATATTAGTCATGAAAGTAAAAACGAGGAAGCTAAGACTTTAATTTTAAAAGTAGAAGTTTTAACACCGACATGTGAAGCAATTTTGAAGTTGAAACTCAGAACTTGTACCACCGGATCTTGAATAGAAAGCACCTTGTAAAAACTTTAGCTCCCTTAGTATTCAAAACATGATAAAAAGGTAAAGAATCCAAAAAAAGGTTGGATATTTTTAAATGATACTTCAAAGAAGTTGGGTACAATATTCATGATGAAAGTTTGTAAGGAATCACATTTTTTATTTAAAGGATTCAAACTGTCAAACTAATGAGTTAAGAAATTTAATATGTGTTGATTTTTTTATTTGGGCCAATAGCTGAAGATAAGGCCCAAAGTTAAGATTGAAATCTTGTGACCCAAGACATCCTTATTTGCTTCATTAATGACAAATCCTTACAAATCTTGTTCATTAAAAACATTCTTGAATGGAGGATTTGTTTCGTCCCACATAACGGTCACAAAAGAAAAGTTTGTCAACAATAGCTTCTATAAATAACCATTCCCGCTATCATTATATCATCTCTCTCTCTCTCTCTCTCTCAACACTCTCTTTACGATCAATTCTTGAGTTTGTGTTATTTGCTGTTACAAGAATGTTGATACCACTTTCAATTGTTGACGATGTTGCTATCGTTGATTTAGGTCAACAACATCACCGCCACAACAACATGTTACCTGTGTATGTTCTCTTTGATTCTCGTACCGGCAACATCTCTCAAAACCACCCTACAAGAACACCACCTTGGTCTGTCATAGATCAAGCTCTTCTCTTTCATTCTCACAACCACAACAATGTTCCAACAACATTAATGTCTCACAACCACAACAATGTTCCAACAAGATTAATGTCTCACAACCACAATGTTTCATCAAGATTAACTTCACAAACGGTGTCTGTGGTAGATGAAACTGTTGTCTATGATTCTCCTAGGGGAAACAACTTTCCAAGAAGATCAAGGATTCATCCCCACCACCACCACCACCACAATGGTTCTAGAGCTTCTCCACCCGTGCAAAATGCTAGAGCTTCTCCTGTGGTGATGGGCGTTCAAGATACTTCTCAACATGTTACAAAATCCACAACAGATGCAGAATCCGTCTGTTGCATTTGTCTTGTTGACTTGTCTAATGGTTCTTCCACCCCAACTCGGTTGCGCTGCTCTCATGTATTTCATATTGACTGCATTCAAAAATGGATCAACATTAAGAAAACTTGTCCACTCTGTCGCGCCAATGTTTAATTTTCATTTATTCATGTGCTCTTGATTTATAAAAATGTTTCCTTTCTTTTGTTATTTTCCATGTTTTGGTTTGACGATTTTCCATGTTTATGTTTGATTTCCTAGGATTACCACACATTCCTTCAAGCCCTCGGAGGTAAGTTTTTGTTAGGTTGTTATTTACCTATGATACATGTGTCTTGGAGTCTTGTTTGTTAGTATAGGTTCTGCATAGGACATATATGTGCTCTGTCTTTGTGTGCAAACCTGTCCTTTTGTCTATCTTTTCCTTATTATTTGTGTCAATATGTGTTACACCACAGATGTTTATTTGTGAATATTTAGAACTATGCTTCTGTTGTTGCAATCATCCAGTTTTATAGTTGTGAACAAATGCTCAATAACGGTAGATGTTTATGTTTACGAGTTGTTATGGTTCAGTTCTGTTTTCTTCTCATAAGAAACTAAAAGTATATACTCCTTTACAATCTTGTAAAGATGTTAAACCTTGTTTTTGATCTTCTTTTGAGGAAGTAGAAAAGAAATAATGTGATAGTTGGTGACACAGTTACATTAACTGAAGAAGGACTAGTTAGTACGTTGACGGAAAAATTTGAGAGGTGAAGTTCCTCATGAGTTGAAAAAAAACTCATTTTGTGAAGTTTCAAAAACTTGCTTCAGTTTCTAATTTGAAGTATATCAAAAGGGAAGAAGCTGAAATGGATATTATTAGAGTGTTGAAAAGGGATGGTAGTTCCACCCCTGTGTTGATTGGTTTGGGAGGATTGGGAAAAACCACTTTGGCTACAAAGCTTTGTTTGGATGAGGATGTTTATAGGTAAGTGATAATATTCTCTTTGGTTCTGTCCTGCATGATATTTTGGGCTTAGTTGTTGTTGTTCTTTGCTTGTTTGTCTTAAGGGTGTGTCGCTCAAACTCATCATAATTTTGAAGATGCACTGGATTTGTCATAGTTATATGTTTTGTATAAAATTTGTTTTTACAAAGGAGGATTCATTATTGTCCATATGATATCAAATTGATTATGATTTCAAAACCAAACATGACAGTTACTCACAACTGTTTCCATTCTTCTGCACTGAACAACTTTGAGCCACTCGACTCTTTACACAGCGTCTTCCTTCGGCACATTGAAGAATCTGAAAAAACTATGGCTCAACATGTGTAATACAAGCCTCACTTTTGATAAGGGTAGCATCCTAGTTTCAGATGCATTACCTAGTTTCAGAAGCACTTGGGCTGAAAATATCTTCAAGATTATTTAGGTAACTACTGAACAACTTACATTCTTGACAATATTATTAAGTCATTGTCTAATTGATAGGGTTCCCTCACTTTCAATATTGCTTTCTGCTATCTAGTTTCTCTCATAATACTTGTTTGCTGCTATTCATGAAGGTACCATTGCTCTAAAGCAAAGCTTGAAAAGAAAGTTATTAGAGTTACAAAGGCATGGCTACCATTATGGTTGATATGATTAAAAAATGGCTGTTAATAAAATTAAAATACATTCAAAGCAATACGTGATTACTACTAGATTGAGGTTTATTCAGTTGCTTAAATCATAATCCCTTGATGTACTAACCATATTTACTTGCACTTAAATGTAGGTTTTGAAACGTTGCAAAGGTTTACCGCTAACCATTAAGGCGCCTGCAACATCAGCCAGAAATAGGCCTTATGGCTTGTGTGGCGAAAGATAGGACGTCAAATGGAATCCATAATGAGATATTGATAAGGTGAATACTAAAATCTATTCAATGCGCATGTGTTAATAGCAAGGTACATTGACTATTGTCTATTTTTCCAGGTCACTTGAACCCTTGAATATCTTCAAACTGTTAACCTCTGCTCATTTACTAGGAAAAATGCAACTTATGCAGACAATTACAACCACAATAGCAATTTCACTGTCCTTCACGATCCTGTTAGAGATTGGAATTGAGCAGAGAAAAAGAATGATCGTTGACATGAATGAAGATTTCCAACCTATGCTTTCCAATATGAAGATAGAGGTACTCCATGTCGATGTTAAACGTAAATTGGCTTCAATAAATTATCTCCTAAAACATATTTATTGAGTGTATTTTGTATCATTTGCTATGTTTAAAATTTTAATAAAACTCATTGTGTTGCTTCTGACACAATGGATCAACTTTAATAAAAATTTTGCGGAGTCTCTGACATGGATCAACTATGTAAAACATTATGGTGCGAGTTGATCCATGTAGCCAACTCCACTTAGTGTTGTTGTTGTTGTGTTTCTTCTGCCACATGTTCTATAAATTGATCTAATACATGTTCTGTCTATTACTTGATTCTTAAAATAGGTAGCAATATTCTGAGGACGCGAAATCTAAAGTGAGTAGCATTGTTCCGAGGACGTCAACAACACGGGAATGACTTTTCAATAATTATAGTGAAGGAGGCAAGTTGTGCTGAGAAAACTACAATTAAATGTATTGAGCTAGCCAAAATAGAGGGTATTGGGTTGGGATGTTAGTAGTGTCAGTAGCTTTTTATTTTATTTTTAGTTAACATATTATGGTTGTGCAATTGTTCAATCACAGTTTCATCTGGCTTTTCTGTTATGGTTCTTTCATTTCGAAACAATGGTGGAACAAAGTTTTCATACATTCCTTTGCGCCACATGTATCTTTGGATTTTAAGAATATATGCATTTTGATGATCATTCTTCTTGAATGAATCTATATTTTGACATTACCTTTTGTGAATATTTTCCTCTAAAACTTGTCAAGTGATTCAACCTTTACAGGTAAAACTCTTATTTGACTTAAAGTAGAAGTAAATGTCACATGTTTTAAAAATTATAACGATAGTGATGAAGGCAAAGAACGACGTCCAAATAGTCTACGACAATGGAAATACATGAAGTATGAGGTAGGATTTTCTAGAGTAGAAAGATAATAGTTGACGACGTGAACTGGCAAATAAGGGCCAGAGTAGAAAAACAATGGTTGCTGGAGACATTAAGGTGGCAACGGTGAACACAAATTGACAATAAATGGGTTAAATAATTTTAAGTTGGTGTGTTTGGTCCTTTATCTGCTTTGATTTTCTCTATTAAAATAACAAGGTTATCACGTGGCATCATCTAATCTATTTAATTCATCATGCAATTAAAAATAAGCAAAAGTTGCTCTAACATTGTCGCGCCAACGTTAGAGAATTCGAATCCGTCAATTAGAAGAAGTGAAGAGATGAGCTTGGCAGAAGGGACAGTTGGCCGAGAGAGGGGATATGTGGATTTGAACTATGAGAAGATGATGTGAGGAAATAAAGAAAGAAAAACATGAAGTATTGTGTTCACCTCTTTTTTATTCCCTTTTCCCTGGCCAATCATATTTTTATTTTTAGACAAAACATATTCTTCAGGAAACACCTCATTTATAACTCTAACATTACTCTTGATTTTCCCATCATTGACTGCAAAATCTGTCAGGGATATAATCAAATTTTTATTTATCTTATCTTATCTGCCACTAATTCTTTCTCATTAAAACATCCATCACCTTTTTCTATAATTATTTTATGCATTTCCAGTTCCTTTATTGTTCCACTTATTTCAGCCAGCTCATTAATTTTTGCCGATTTGTTGCCTTTTCAGAGTCCCAGTTCCTTCCTTTCTCTTCTCTGTTTCTGGACTATGTCATGGACCATCACCTTTGTATGATACACTATAATGAGTGATAACTAATCATTCAATTTATCATTTAACTTATGTCATTATAATATAAAAAACTTTATTTTTTTGGTTTGAAATTTTTTTATTATTACAAGTTAATTTCAACTTAAAATTATTATTTAAATCATTTTTTTAATATAATAACTTGCAAAAGTTTTTTTTATCAGGAAGATGAATAAACATATTTATTTAAATTTAAGAAGATAAATAAATATGTATTATAATGTCTATTTTCATTAAAAAAAAATCATAATTTAAAGGTATATCTCTCATTCTGTTAAATAAATAAGATTCTTTTTTTTTCTCTTTTCTTTTTCACTTAAATTTAATATTAAAATACATGTTATCCTTCTCTTTTTTTTTTCTTTTAAAAAACTTAAGTGATGAACATTTTTAATAAATATACTAGTATTGTCAAACTAATAAATTAAATTCATTTTCACCTGAATTGCAAATTTTAACAAAGTAATAATAATGTGATTTAAATAAATAACTGTTGAAAGGATTTCAAAGTTGATTTGATTCGCAAATAACAATGGCGTGACTTTTTTTATTTGTTCTATCGTTTTTATAAAAAATTACTCATAAATATTACATAATAATGCATGTCATCAAAAAGATACTTCTCATATTCATTCATTTGTTAACAAAATTTGAGATCATAAAAGTTACAAGTCATCAAATTGAAGGTACTATATTACAAAACTAACCTATATTACAAAAAGAAAACCAACCTAAAAATAAGGTACTCCATTTTGAGATGTAACACACTAAAGAGTACAAACAAAATTGTGAGTGGAAGAATTTTTGTTACAAAATTACATATTAGTTTAGAATTGATGTCTTTGATTAGGGTGAATGCAATGTAATAAAATATATGTTAATGGTCTCTTTTGAATATATAGTTTTTAAATATAAATTTAGATGTGGTGTTGATGAAATAGTTACTTTATGTAATAACTTTGTTAATTAAATATACAATCATATTTACTAGTCATTGTATGTATGTTTTACTTAGTATTAATATTATAATTTTTAATAGATTTGAAAGAATTTAAATTTTAATAGAAGAGGGGTTTGAAAAGCACTATATCAAATTCAGTGTGTCGTTGGAGTGCACCTGTATTATTGGTGAGTAAAAAAGATTGTGGGACTATATACGTATTATTACTAACTCAATAAGGTCATCATTATCCATAATTGATGATTTACTCGATCAATTAAAAGGGGCCAAGATTTTCTCTAAGATTGACCTACATTTAGGGATGGCAACGGGGCGGGTCGGGGGCGGATTTTACTATACTCGCACCTGCCTCCATGTAACACACCCGCCCCCGCCCCCAAATTCAATCGGGGGTAAAAATTTACCGCCCAGACACGCCCCCAGTAGAGAACGGGTGCACCCGCCCCGCCCCCACCCGAAAAAAATTAATTTCTTTTTAATTACAATAAAAATTAATAATTTAATTAAAAAATTAATTATTTTAATAAATTAATTATTTATTTAATTAAAAATTTAATTAGTAAATGAATATTAATTTGATTAATTTTATTATTTTAATTGCAATAAAGATATTAATAATTTAATTAAAAATATAATTAATAAATGAATATTAAAATAAGTAAAATAAGAGAATTAAACTAAAATGCATTTTTCGGGGGCGGGACGGGGCCGGGGGCGGGCGGGTCTTAGTGTCTCCCAGCACCCGTACCCGCACCCGTAATTAAAAGTCGGGTTTTCCCCGTACCCACTCAAACCGGGTTTTCCCGCTAATTTGGGGCGGGCCCCGACGGGTCCGGGTTTTTTTGTCATGCCTAACTACATTCGAGGGATCATCAAACTCGACTAAAGAATTCATATTCACTAAAGACCACATTTAAATCCAATACAGACATTATGAGTTCTTAGTGATATCGTTCGGTGTGACAAATTCCCAAGATATTTTATGGATTACATGAATTAGGTATTCTAACCCTACCTCGACCGATTTGTGGTCATTTTTATTAACAACATCATATTATATTCCCAAAGGTTCTTTGGTAGGTTGGGAAAGACCAAAGAACATTTTAGCAGTCATGAGCTTTTAAGGGCTTGCTAGTTATTACCCGAGATTTGTTATGAAGTTCGCTCAAAAAGCTCAATTGTTAACCTAGTTGACGCGTAAGCTAAAGAGAAAATTGAAAAATACACCCATGGTGATCATTCTAGATCCAGATCAGAACTGCGAATTTTACTAAGTGTTCTGGTCTGGGCCCAGCCTAGCGGTCCAGCCCAATAACGCACAAGGCACATTAAGTGGACTAGCCTGACCGGGCACACACCCCCATAGGACGGGCAAGGCACGCTCCCCGCCGGGATGGACGGCACGTCCCGTAGCGTCTTCAACGCCCCCTTTGTCGGTCGAACAGGGCACCCCCGGTCCATCGAGCAAGACCACATGGCTCTTCCGCGTCCTTGCGTGCTCCCCTCCGCGGGGAGAACAACGCCCTCCAGAGAACCTCGCGAGCTCCCCTCCGCGGGGAGGACAACGTGTCTGGCGCACGTTCTCCACGTGCCCCCCTCCGCGGGGACACGTCATCTCCCAACTGCCCACCTCTGAAAGAACAGGTCAAACCCACTTTCCGGAGATCACGGGACAGTTGGACTAGGGCGAAGACCACGTTCTGGTCTTCACTATGCCACGTAAGCCCTAGCAATCATTAGGATTGGGCCTGGTCATCCAGTCCACCTCAAATGACCGTTGGCCCAGCGCTGAGGTCTCTCTATAAATACCCTCTTCCTCAAGAGGGTCAGGTAATTCACATCTTACCCTTTCTGTACTTTGCTCTCGCTCTGCCCAATTTCTTACTTTGGCATCAGAGTGTTTTGCAGGTACACCCCTCTCCTCCTCCTCATCATCAGCGAACAGATAGCAGTCCAACAGCGAGTGACCAGTCCGTGATCCCCTTCTGATCAGGTCAGATCAGTGGCGCCGTCTGTGGGAATAGAAACTTCCCCGTTACTCCGAGCAGAAAACCAAAGTTTCACCAACACTCCACGATCATGGCTAGCCCACACCGCGACGAAACTCCGCACGACTTTGTGCTCAACGTCGCCACCAACGGAAACAAGCAGATGGAAATGTCGCGCCCGGCGGAAACTGACGAGAGAGACAGCCAAGCTGCCTCACCGTCATCCGCGGAGCGGCTTCTTCAGGCCGACCACCGGCCCCTG
Organism: Lathyrus sativus; assembly: GCA_963859935.3. Lineage (NCBI taxonomy): Eukaryota > Viridiplantae > Streptophyta > Magnoliopsida > Fabales > Fabaceae > Lathyrus > Lathyrus sativus. Next base: position 132,616,794 of record OZ012738.1, read on the forward strand.
AGCCCGGCAGCATTCCAACTCGTTCCCATCCCGGCGGGAGCAGACCCAACGGTGGCCGCCCTCTTTACGGCCATCAACCAGACGAACCAGCTGTTGTTCCAGCAAAACGCGAGAATTGGAGCATTGGAGCGCGTCGGCCCTCCGAGGTTCCCCCCGCGGGAAGACCAGAACGGAGGCTCGAGAAGTCCCTCACCTCGACCCAGAAATCGCCAACCGCAGCTGGAGAGGTACCGCGCACAAGTGGTGCGAGAACGTACCAGGTCCCCAGCAAGACAAGTTCGCGAGAGGCGCCAGAACACCGCGGCGATCCCGGCCAGGGATCCTCGGGGGCGAAAACCCAGGCAGGAGGTCGAGAACCCGAAACCAGGGGCCTATTCTGAACGGCTCGTCTCCCCATCGGTCCCCGGCTCCCAGCGACGAGGACGATTATCGCACCCCGCTGTCCCGAGAAATCATGGATGCCCCCATACCCCAAGGGATGGAGAAGCCCCCGACGCTATCGACGTACGACGGCACATCCGACCCGGACGAGATCTTTACCAAAGTATGCTTCCGAAACAAACCTGCTTCAGTTAGGACTTTAGAAGGTTGTAACGTAGTCAGGTTCGCGGTTTAAAAGAAAGGATATAAGGCTCAAAGTTCTGTTTAACTCACCCACTCTCCTTGATGTTCTTCAATCCTATGTTCAGCTAATTCGACACACGCACTCACCTCTTAAAGGTTGAATGATAGGAGTGATGGTTCAGGAAACCACAAGTTTCAGGAGTGACAGTCACTCGCTCTTCGTCTTTGGTGCCTGGAGTCACACGACTTATTTTTCATCATATTTTTACTCCCTATTTTTGCCTAGACTGACTCTTTTGAGTATATCTTCTGATTTCGAAGTCCAGCGGGATGCCCTAATTTTTTGCTTAAGCCATTTGTTTTCAAGTTATCGACTTAGCGGGCTTTTATTTTTTTTATTTTTCTTTTGATCCTCTTTTGAATAAATCGTGTGACACCGGCTGGTCTGACTTGTTGAAAGGATTGTAACTGTCTCACTTCTCGGCTTTTTAGGTACGACCTCTACGGGTGTGATTGATCCTCGAACAGGGAACACTCCTTCTGCAATCTGGATGCTCGGTCAAATTAACTGACACCTACCATGCCCCAGGTTAAGATTGAGGTTTTTTCGTTTTCAGAAAGAAATTCCTACTACTAGGCTCAAAGGGGTTGACAAGGGATTAACATCCTTATATCTCCGGTGTTTAGGATTTGAAACAATGTCTGTACATCATCAGCAGAGGTTTTATTCAAAAGCATACATTCGGAAGTTTGCACCTTTAAACTTCGTCATCCTCCATCGGATTCCGCTTAAACAAGCGTTTGACATCAATAAAAAGCATTGAGTGAACACGAATGGATTTAATCAAAATATGCATATCCATTTCATTATCATTATCAATTGAAAACAAACAAGTTCTACAGATAAGATTTTCAAATAAGTTCGCACTTTAACAGAAAAGAAACTACAAATGCAAAGGAATAACATGATAGAGAGATTGCCAGCTTCGGGGAACTGGGCTTTCATTCTTGACTTGCTGCTGAACCAGCCATCTTTAGAATTGCTCATCGAAATCCGTCTGATACTCTTCTGAACATATGCTCTCGGTGAATCCCTCCATGACATTAGCTGCCGAACTCATATGACTTGACGAAGGGAGATCGTTGATCTGAATACCCTGAGGCGTGATTGAAAACCTGTTGGAGTCAAGCAGAGTCTGAACCTGGATTCTAAGCACCTTACAGTCTTCAGTTGAATGCCCCTGTGCCCCAACATGGTACTCACAGCGGGTGTTGACATCAGAATCTGAAGGATGTGGAGAAGTCTCTGGATCAGTTTTCTTCGGCACTATCAAACCACCTTTGATCAAGTCTGGCAATATCTGACTGTACGACAACGGCAACTGAGTGAAATGTCTCTCTGGCTTCCTCGGTCTTCGTCGGGCATGCTGACGCGGCTGATGACGGTATGAATGTTGACTCTGAAGGGGAGCAAATATCTGATACACAGACCTAACATGTTGCTGACTCCGAATACTCGAAACGTCTGAAAACTGAATCTGAGGTAATGGAACTTCTGGGATAGCATCACTTGCTTTCCTCCATTCTTCTTGAGATTTGTCAATTGATTCACTTTCATAAACAGAGCTATCTGAGATGTCTCGAATCTTTCCACTCTTGATTCCGCTCTCGATACGTTCTCCTGCTATCACTAAGTCAGCAAAGTTTAACGTTCCGCCACTAATCAATATATCATAGTAATGGACCTTCAAAGTACCCAAGAAGATGTCAACCAATTCTCTATCCTGAAGCGGTGGTTGAACACGAGCAGCAAATTCTCTCCATCTCTGCACATACCCTCTAAAAGATTCATTGTCCGCCTGAGATAATTCTTGCAACTGCATGCGGCTGGGATTCATGTCGAGATTGTAGTTGTACTTCTTCACAAAGGCATTGGCTAAATCTGACCATGATCGGATGCAACCACTTTCCAACTGCATATACCAACTCAACGATGCCCCACTTAGACTTTCCTGGAAACAGTGAATCATAAGCTTGTTATTGTGGACATGCGAGGTCATTCTTCTGCAATACATCACCAAATGTTGCTTCGGACAACTATCCCCTTTGTACTTCTCAAAATTGGGCGCCTTAAACTTCGGAGGCATCACAAGACCTGGCACCAAACACATGCTCGAAGCATTCAAATTAAGAGTGTTTTGACTCATCAGAGCATAAAGCTTTTCATCCAACAGACGATACCTTCTCATAAACTCAACAGTCTGTGGATTTTTAGGATTAATCTTTGGAACAACCCTTTGGGAATTTGGCACAGAGAAAGTGAAGTTCTGATAGTCCGAGTCATGGAGAGAAGATGAATCTCTATCTCTGACAATAGTATGCTCTTGATCTTCGACAGGAATCTGCACATGCTGAGCTTGAGCAACATTGTTCACTGGAGTCCTCTGAACATTGGTCTCTCCTCTTGTCATAGCTGACATGGCCTCCATGAGTTGATCCAACTGATTCTTCATCATCTCAAACTCTGCCCTCGTAACAACCAAATTCTGCTCCTCTGAGTCCATGATCCTTCCAGAAGCTAACTCAAATCCAATGTGAATGTCGGGAAATCAACTGCGGGTTGGACAAAAGACTGGTAAGCTCTCTGCTCCGGTTGAGGATGGATATGCAAAAATGAGATGCAAATGAAATGCAATGCAAAATGCTAATGCAACACACAAAGGATCAAAGTCACAAATTCTGCAAGAAAATACAACGAGATACCTCTCACCTCGGGTGGGTAATATATTGGTTTATAAGAGGTATTCCAAAGGCTTTTAAACAAAGTCCCATGCATTAACCCTCAAAAGTTTTCCATCAGAACGACTACTCGTAAGACGGTAATCCCTTCAAAGGATGAACACAGAGTTATGTTTTAGGAACCTTCGGAATAAGGTTCTACAAAAGGTCCTCAGAGTCAAGGACTCCCAATTGGAAATAAAGACGCCGTTACGACTACACGTAAGACATTATTGTTCCAACGGGGTCTCATCTGAGCGGTGGAATTCAAACCAATTCAACGAGTCCTACGTCTCGCAAATCAGAAAGAAACCACCTCCTAATCTTAGTGTATACTCAAAATCTCGGGTAGAAAGCTTTATCCTTACAACCCATCCCAATAAACCCAACAGGTAGAGAATAAAACACAAAATAAATTAAAGCAAAAAACAAAACACAAACACGACAAATAAATTAGGTTTGGCTAAGTTTCCCCAGCAGAGTCGCCAGCTGTCGCTACTCGAAAAATGCATCGTGCAACGACGGGGAGGCGAAAAGAAAGGACAGAAGAGTCGCCACCGAACTTTATTTATCCCATGAGGGGAAGGGAAAATATCGAGAAAACCTTAAGAAACAAACGGATAAGATGGTCTCGCAACCAAGAACAGGTTCGGAAGCCGGTTATGTGAGGGGAAGGTATTAGCACCCCTCGCATCCATCGTACTCGATGGGAACCTTTTGTTTGTTGATGTGTGAATTTATCTGCTTAAATATTATGCTATAAAAGTGTTTTCCAAAGGGTAAAGAAGAAGGGTTAGAAACTGGGGAAAGAGAGGTAACAGGGAAGAAGAGAGAGGGAACAGACTCGGTAGGACTTCGCAGTCCTAGGCCTACGTATTCTCAACAAGTATGAGAAAGTCAGAGTCGACGTAGTTCGGGAAACTACGGGTGATAAGGGGGATTGTGCTCGCCAAGACATCGTCGTCTTGTGCCTACGTATTCTCATCTGGTATGAGAAATCAGAGCAGTCGTAGTTCGGCCTACGGTGTGCGGGGGGAGTTCTGGTAGACGATGCTATCGTGCGCATTCTAGCAGTTAGGCGTATTGTTGCTCGCTCGTTGGAGACTTAGGCGTTACCTGTTTGCGGTAGAACGGACGTAGCATGCCTTTCTGGGAAAGGGTGGAAAAAGAAAAGGGTGCTTGCTAGGATATCGCAATCCTATGCCTACGTATTCCCATTATGCATGAGAAATCAGAGCAACGTAGTTCGTGCCTACAGTGCGGATAACCGGTGTGTTTGGGGATGATGTTATCGTGCGCGTTCTAGCAGTTTAGGTGTTTTGCTGCTCGCTCGTTGGAGACTTAGGCGTTACCTGTTTGCGGTAGAACGGACGTAACATATCCTTTGGGAGACTGGTTTTCACCATGCGAGGCAAGGTGTCACGTTTGATTGGTTGAATTGTTTTTTAGGGGCGAGATAGGTCCTCGGATAGTAACCCTTACGGGTAGTACCCAATTCTTTATCTCAAAGTTTTTGTTATAAAAGGGTGTGGCGAACGAGGCGTCTTCGTATTGAAAGACGAGCGTCGAAACCACCCTCACTACAGTGGGCATCCCAACACTCTAAGAGAAAGAGGTCTACACCCAATCCTCTCTCTTTAATTCAACATAAAGAGATCTTCATTCTCTTATTAAAGTGTTTTTGGTTTTGAAAGGTAAGTACTTTGCGACAGAGAACCCTACGGTAAACGTCAGCACTCGGGATAGGAGAAGGCCTACGCCTAACCACTCCACGACCATTCAATTTTTATTGTGAAAAGAAGTTTGAAAGCGCACTCGGTACGGGACCGAGGTTTTAGGTGACGAGGGTTGCGAAAGGAAGTTGTGAAAGGACAGGTGATGGAAGAAGTTACGTCTTCGTATTGAAAGACGAGTGTCGAGACCACCCTCACTACAGTGGGCATCCCAACACTCGGAGAAGAAGAGGTCTACACCCAATCCGCTCTTTTTAATTCAATACGAAGAGAATTTAATTTTAAAGATGGTTTGAAAATGGACTCGGTACGAGACCGAGGTTTTTGAAAATGCACTCGGTGCGGAGCCGAGGTTTTAGGAGGAAAAGGGGTGGAAGCGTCTTCGTATTGAAAGACGAGTGTCGAAACCACCCTCACTACAGTGGGCATCCCAACACTCGAAGAAGAAGAGGTCTACACCCAATCCTCTGTTTTTAATTCAATACAAAGAATTTGATTTGAAAATGTTTTCGAAGATACACTCGGTACGGGACCGAGGTCTTAGGAGAAAAAGCGTTGAAAAGAAATGGTCTCAGATCCAACGTCATTTATCAATAGTTTGACTTAATAACGGTTTACGGAGGTCTCGTCATCGACCAAAACAAATAAAAATAGAAAAAAAAATCTAAAGAAAATATAAATCAAAATTCTAAAAAAATAAAATAAATAAAACTCTAAGTATGCCAAACTCTAATATAAATAGAAATGGATATAACTCTAATAATAAAAAGGAAAGTATAAAAGCTAAATATAACATACTGAAAATATATAAACTAGAAATTAATATAAAGTGAAATAAAGTTGTAAGCACAATATATAATCATAATAACAGTATGCAATAAAATATTTACAAAAATTATAAAATAAATATATATACTAAAATACAAACTGTTTATACATAATAATAATAATAATAATAATAATAATAATAATAATAATAATAATAATAATAATAATATATAATATAAAAAATAAAACGAAAACAAATTTAAGAAAAATAAGAAAAAGAAAAAAACAGGGAGGGGCGTGTGAAAACTGTGGCAGTGAATATGAAAGTTGTGTGGGCTCAAAGCCCAACCCAATGGTGTGCTATGTCACAATAACCCTAAACTCTTCAATGCTTCCACTCTCTCCCAACATTGCACCGTGAACGGCTTCCTCACCCTCCATTCTTTCTTCTCTAAAACGCGTCACTGACGGTTAAACTCCATTCATCATTCTGTTTCGAAAAACGCGTCACTGACGGTTAAACTCCATTCATCATTCTGTTTCGATTTTACGAGTTGGTCTCACTCTCTCTAGATCTTATCTCTTCTATTTCTATTTTCTGATCTTGTTTCATCCCGTATTCTCTCTTTGGTTTGTGTACATGATGGAGGAAAGTTTGAGAGTTTGTATTGATTTTCTGGGTAGGTTCGTAGATGAAGGTTTTAGGCGGTTTGGTTGTGAGGAGGGTCGAAGCTTCCGTTTGGACTTTGAAGAGTGTTTCACGGTTGATTGAAAATCTGGGAATGGAGTGATGGACGGAAGTGAAGGTTAGCAAGTTTGGTTTCTGGGTCGGCGAACGCTGAGGCTAGGATTCGAACCCCTATCCTTTAGGTATATCACAAACAAGTCCATCCGCTGGGACAAATATATTTACATTAACAAACTTAAACAAATAAATATATCTTACATGACAAGCTGATTTGAATAAAAACTAATTTAAACTAATTAATAATTAAACAATAATAAAAACTAATAAATATTCTATGCTAAAATTAATTCTAATATAATAAATAATAGAATGATAATAACTTTTAAAAAAGAAAAATTCTAACAAAAACTATTAAATAAAATTGAATACAAATAAATCCTAATATTAATAAAAACCTATTTAATACATAACTCTAAACAACTTATAAACAAAACTATTAAAACAAAATAAAATAATTTCTATATGAAAATAAAAATCTATTCAAAACTATTTAATATTCTAAAACCTATTTTCTAAACAAAAAATCTATATTCTAAAAATAAACTATTTCTAAAAATTAAAACTGTTAAAACTTTAGAATAAAAAATCTAAATCTAAAAAATATTTAAATCCTAAAATATCTCTAACAATACTAATTTAATTCTAAAATCCTAAAATGTCTCTAAAATTAAATCAAATCTAATTAATTCTAAAACTAAAATGACTCTAAAAACAAATTAATTCTATGCTTATAAAAAGAATCTATTTCTATTCTAAATAAGAAAAAACTATTTCTAATAAAAATTCAAATAAATTAAACTTCTATATAAAAACTATTAAAATAAAATCTATTCTAAAGAAAGAAATAAATAACTACTCTAAATAATTAAATAAAGCAAAAATAATAAATAAATGCAAAATGCAATGGAAAAACGAGCGAGCACCGAAATGCGCCTATATTATCGACATGGATTGAATTATCACGAGGAAAACGACTTTCGCTCGATTTTGACACTGAACTTCTCGTTTGAATTATTTGAATTGCCTGAAACGCGAGCAAAACGGCTAAAATCCTGATAAATTCAATCCGGCCGATAACACGGGCAAAATGAAACCCAAATGATATGCAGATAAAAACGAAGCAAAAGCCAGTCAAAGCTAGAAAATGGGTGGGCAAATTTTAGGGTGCAACACTACTTGACTGAACGGGGGATCGAAGCCAATCCAGACAAATGCCACGCCTTCTCAGATATCACCACGAAGAAGTCCATCCAATCCCTCAACGGCGTGCTCGCCTCCCTTTCTCGGTTCATTGCCAAGTCCGCCCAGCACGCCCTCCCCTTCTTCAAACTGCTCAGGAAGGAGACCAAGTTCGAATGGACGGACGAATGCGAGCAAGCCCTCTTCCACCTCAAACGCGTCTTGTCCGAACCACCAGTGCTGACACGTCTCGTGCCGGGCGAAACCCTATACCTATATCTGGCCGTGGCTAGCGAAGCCGTCAGCGCCGTCCTCGTCAGCGAAGCCGGGGAGGGACAAAAGTCCATCTACTTTACTAGCAAAGCCCTCCACGGCCCCGAAATCCGATACCAGCTGAATCGAGAAGGTCTCCCTAGCCCTCATCACCGTAGCACGACGGCTCCGACATTACTTCCTCGCACACACCATCGTGCTCCGCACCGATCAACCCATCCGCCAGCTCCTCGGCCGTCCCGACATGGCCGGACGCATGCTGAAATGGTCACTAGAACTATCTGAGTTCGACATCACCTACGAGGGCCGACACGCCATCAAAGCTCAAGCCTTGGAAGACTTCGTCGCCGAGATGACCCCGTCACCCGATCCCACCACCAGGAGCCACATCTGGACCATTTTCTTGAACGACTCCTCCAACTCCACGGGAAGCGGCGCCGGCATCATCCTCGACAACGACGAAGGCACCCTCATCGAAGTCTCCCTCACGCTGGCCTTCCCGACGACTAATAACCAAGCCGAATACGAAGCATTTCTAGCCGGACTTCGCTTGGCATCTGATCTCGGGGCCAGAGTCATCCAAATCTACACAGATTCCCAGCTAGTCGCTTCGCAAGTACGAGGGGAATATCAAGCGAAGAACGACAACCTCGTCGAGTACTTAGCACTCATCACTGAAAAACTGCGAGGTTTCAACACAGCGGAGATTCAGCACGTCCCGCGCGAGCAGAACACCCGCGCCGACATCCTCTCCAAGTTGGCAAGCACCAAAAAGCGAAGCGGCCACAAGTCGGTCATCCAAGAAGCCTTGTCGCAACCGAGCACCAGCGTGACCACTACCCTTCTCGACATCAACGCCATCGGGGATACTGACTGCTGGATGACCCCACTCCACGCTTACCTCAGCACCGGCCACCTTCCGGCCAACCCCAAAGAAGCTAGCGCAACCAGACGACGAGCCTACTCGTACGTTCTTCTCGAAGGAAGGCTGTATCGCCGGGGCTTCGCGATCCCACTCCTCAAATGCATAGATAAATCCCAGAGCGCAGCCGTCCTAGAAGAAATCCACGAGGGCATCAACGCGCAGCACCTCGGAGGAAGATCCCTAGCACGAAAGGCTCTACGAGCAGGCTACTACTGGCCCTCGATGCAATCGGACGCGAAGGAACACGTCAAACGATGTGACAAATGCCAACGACACGGTGACATGCACCTCGCCCCCCAGCCGAACTCACATCCCTCTCCTCCCCGTGGCCGTTCGCCTGGTGGGGGCTGGACATCCTCGGGCCCTTCACCTTAGGGTCCTATCAGAACAAGTACCTCATCGTGGGCGTCGACTACTTCACCAAATGGATCGAAGCCGAAGCTCTGGCCAAAATCACGGCCCACAACATACTCCAATTCTATAAACGAAACATCCTCGCCAGATTCGGGGTCCCACTCGCCATCTTCACCGACAACGGCACACAATTCACGGACAAAAACTTCCGCGACTTCATCACCAAGCTCAGAACTAAACACCACTTCACCTCGGTCGAGCACCCTCATACAAACGGCCAGGCAGAATCCGCGAACAGGGTCATACTCAGGGGACTCAAACGACGACTCGGTGATGCAAAACGAGCATGGGTCGAAGAGCTCCACAGCGTCCTTTGGGCGTACCGCACCACCCCCACTCAACCACGGGGGAAACCCCATTTTGCCTCACGTATGGAACCAAAGCCGTGATACCTGTCGAAATACGCGAACCATCCCGACGAACGGAAGCTCCCCTGGACACCGACGACAACGACGGCGCCCTACGAGAAGAGCTCGACCTCGTCGAGGAAATCCGCTCAGGAGCAGCCCTCCGAGAAGCCCGGCTGAAATAACAAGTAGCACTTCGCCACAACAACAAAGTCCTAAAACACGATTTTCAAAATGGCGACTTAGTTCTGCGCAGAAACCAGAAAGACTCCCACGAGGGCAAATTGGCTGCGAATTGGGAAGGCCCCTACCGTGTCCGCAACAAGACGGAGCACGGGGCCTATTACCTCGAAAACCTGCACGGGGAACAACTAGCTCGACCATGGAACGCCGCAAAACTTAAGCGGTACTACAGTTAAAACACTGCCCGCGACGACCCCTCGTCCCGGCCACTGGGGGGCAACATGGTACCACCGCACTCCCACGCGTCCACTAGCGACCAGAGAAAAGCAAGCCCTGCCACTTGTGTGCGCGGGCAGACGGCCTCGCTCGGTGGGGAACACCTCGACCGAGACTTCCCACCGCTGTACCAAAACCGGCAAGACGCCCAACTCGCGATGGGACGTCCACGCCATGGAGAAAACTACCCCCGAAAACGGTCGGCCACACTGCCGGCCAAACCGGCCTGTTCCCTTCACCGCCGGTAACAAGTTTGTCGAGCTAACACCCGAGCAAGCCTGAAAAGCATACCAACACATGCACGTCGAACATCATTCAAGCGAACAAATAAATACGAAAATAAGACGAGCATAAACATCATGCAAATACCGAGCGTACACTTAGAAAATTCTCAAAAAATATATTAAACAAAAGCGGGCACCAACCCAGTAGTCAATATTACACGAACAGGGGCATGCAGGCCCAAACAAAGAAAAACAAGTTACAAAATGTCGGCACGCAGGCCAGGAAACTACGAGCACGCAGGCCCGGGAAACCTATACCACCTCGCCCTCCTGCTCATCAACCGCGGGGACATCCTCGGGAATGACTAGCTCGGGGTCAACCACCTTCCCGTCGACGATCTCATGATACGGCCCAATCCCTTCCATGATCAACGCGACACCGGGGTTGACGACTTAGATCTGCGCAACGGCGCTCTTGAACCCGACCTCGACAGCATCCAGACAATCGCCTTCCAACACCCGAATCCGGGCGACCAAATCAGCACGCGTGATCAACCGCTGGTCCTCCTCAGTCTCGTCCTCGGCCGGACAAAGTGCACTGTCCAGGACTTCCATGCGAACCTTCAGCGTCTGCACCTCGGCCACCGCCGCCCCCAGCTTCTCCTCCGTCGAGGTCACCTTCTCCTCAGCGCCCTCCGCTCGCTTGCGCTGGTCAGCAGCATTTTTCCGACTCTTTTCCAGCTCCTCGGTAAGCTTGGCCAGGCGCGACTGCATGAAGGTAAGGTCCCCCTGCAATTTGGACAGCTCAGCGGCAGAGCAACCCTCCTCGTTCAGGACAAGGGCCGTCGTGAACGTCCGCATCATCGCAGCCAAATCCTCCTCCAGGATACGTCGACGAGACTCTCGATCGGCTTCACGGACAACCTTCACTTCCCCAGCAGAGACGGTAGGAGACCAGACACCATGAAAATAGCCCGGATGTTGATGGCACGACGGAACAACATAACCCTCCTCGACCGAGCCGGCCGTCAGATCAATCAAGCCGCGGGGCTCCTCAGATCTCGGCCTCTTCGCAGCTCCCTGGGACGTAGGAGACTGACTCCCCTGGGGAGAAGAAGACAAACTCTGGCCTCCCGACGTCACGGCCTCCTGCCCAACCACTTGACTCACCCGCGTCTTCGAGACCGCGGCGTTCCTTGAGGCGCGCAACTTCTTCACTCGCTCCTCGACGGAAGACATGTTCGCTGCAAAAACTGTAACACCCTTCTAATCCCCACGAAAAAATACATATTTAATCAGATTAAATTAACATGCTTTCACAAAGGGCGTCGCACATAATTACAAAATATTAACATTCACCTGTCATACTCATGTAACATTGAAATAAATAGTCATTCTATTAAATTTTCATCTTGCATGAAGCAGCGAATTCAATTTGATTTACATAACTCTTCACAGAAAATTCATGTTCATCACATAATCATCAACACTTAGGCACAAAGGCCATTATCACATATTTCAAATACATTTAAAACACAACTTAGAATATACAATATATCTCTAAGGCATAAACCCCGCGATCCCAGTGTTACATAACTAGAGCATGACTTGACCCAACATTTTAAATACTAATAGCTGCACCAACAGCGACCTCGCAACTACTAACAGTACTACTCCTTGGTACCTGCATGATGTCATGTAGGACATCATTCCAGTAGAAGGGTGAGAAACATTACCATAATAATCAATGCACAAGTACATAATATATATATATATATATATATATATATATATATATATATATATATATATATATATATATATATATATATATATATATATATATATATATATATATATATATATATATATATATATATATATATATATATATATATATATATATATATATATATATATATATATATATATATATATATATATATATATATATATATATATATATATATATATATATATATATATATATATATATATATATATTTCACAGTTTCTCACTACAATGCCTCACAATCCACTATCATACATCATAATGTATATATGTATAAAACCAAGCATTTTATCATGCATACATTCATATCATTTTCACATAAACATACACATACATGTTTATTTCACCAATGCATCATATAAAGATGAATCATGCAACTCATAGAGACCGACTCACGACTCTATGCAGATGCAAATGCGGTACCGACTCATTTCAGCAGGTTCAATTGAAGAACAAAAAATAACCATCGCTCACACCCCACAAGGGCACACGAGGTTCTGCAGATTCTCCGAGGAATCAATGTAACCATCGCAACATATGAGGTTCTGCAAATCCTCCGAGGGATCAATAAATAACCATCGCTCACACCCCACAAGGGCACACGAGGTTCTGCAGATTCTCCGAGGAATCAATGTAAGCATCGCAACATACGAGGTTCTGCAAATCCTCCGAGGGATCAATAAATAACCATCGCTCACACCCCACAAGGGCACACGAGGTTCTGCAGATTCTCCGAGGAATCAGACACACAAGTATGCAATTATGATGCTTCACATGCAAAATGACCTAATCAATTATAAACCATCGCTCACACCCCACAAGGGTGCACGATGTCTCTGCAGATCCTCCGCGGGATCAACCGATACAACATGCATACGTGTTTGCAAACATACTCATGTTGTTCAATATACACTCACAAATATATTTACCCTATATTCGTCATTCATCTCATATTGTTTCATACTAGATTCGCATTCATAACTCACAATTATCGTGCCAAACGGCAACAAACTCAATCCCACCCAATAATGCATTTTTAATTAATTTAAACAACGCATCACATATGCCAAAAGGCCACATATTCACAATCAATTCATAATCTAGGATTCACGCCATACGGCTACCCACAGCACAACGTACACAAGCTATTCGCTACATGCTAAAACCAAATACAACAACATTGGATAGAAACAATCAAAATAAAACAAATGTTGTCTCATTCGCCAACCTTCGCCTGGTGAAGCCATTGGCGAACCTTCGCTGCAACGTTCGCCTAGCGAACTTGCCAGCAAAGACCACTGGGAGCTATTTTGGAATTACTCGCTAGCACACTCGCCTGGTGAACCTTCGCCACTCTCATTCGCCTGGCGAACTTGCCAGCGAAGACAGGGTGTTTGGTTCTGACTTAATTCGCTACCGTTCGCTGGGCTTCGCTTGGCGAAGCCTCGCTGCCATTCGCCTGGCGAACCTGCGAGATCAGAACTTCCACGGCTGTCCAAAAGCCCAAACCTCACAAAACCAACCAATTTAATCCAAATCAGTCCCAGTAGCACAACCCACTCATCACTCGACTATACTACACCGTCTATTCCAAATTCTAACCGATAAAACTTAGTTTCTACCGATTAAACTCATTTCGACCTAAAATGGAAAATATCCAAAAAAACACCCAATCAATCCAACACACATACACAATGATTAAGATAGTAAGATTTCACATCCTTACCTCGATTAATCGGAAGCTAGAGGATGTTCTTGATGATTCTCCAAGTTTCCTCTTTTTCTCCTCCTTTTCTCTTCTTTCTCTTTCTTTCCCTTTCTTTTCTCTTCCCTCCTTCTTTTCTTTTCCATTTCCTCATATATATATATATATATATATATATATATATATATATATATATATATATATATATATATATATATATATATATATATATATCTTTCCCTTTATTTCTATCCAATATATTTCCTCTCTCAAACATCTATAAATCCATTTAAACAATTATCTAATTATTCAAATAATTAGAATAATTCAAATAAATCAATTAATTAACACAAATAATTAATTATTGAAAATTGGGTTGTTACAACTCTTCCCCACTTTAGGAATTTTCATCCTCGAAAATGTTACCTCAATGAACCGAGTCGGATACGACTTCCTCATCCCAATCTCTCAAATCCCACTTTCTCTAGTTGGTTCACCCAACTGTCTTTACCGAAGAAATCTTCATTGCCTCGAAGTTACGTCTTGCTCATCAATCTGAACTAGCAATGTCTCAACAGTCAAATCCTTCCTCACTTGTACACCATTTGCCTGAATGAATGCACTTGCACTTCCTCATTAGGCACATACAACATCTTGTAAATTCACAAGCGACAATGGTAAGATAATCTAACATGATACTTCTCCCACGCTTCTGCTGCGCCACTCTGATACTAGGCAATAAAACACGGTGTGTGCTTCCGAGACTTCAAAGCTCGATCAACACCCGTCACCACTGAAACTCTCAGAACACGTCCTTTCTTGGATCTTCTTGATCTTTTCAGTCGCCTCTTACACAATCCTCAGGTCCGAGCACAACGCTCTCGCCTGAATCATAACAATACAAAGGAGTCCCACACCTCCTACCACACAATGCTTCAGATCCCTATCTGACACAATATTCGACGATACCTCATACAATCTTTATCACTTCAATGATATCCATCTCAACCAGCTCCAACATAGAATGATTAATCCTCATTGGTAGGAAAAGAGCCAATCTAGTCATTCCATCCAAAATCACTCAATCAAAACCATATTCCTCAAATCCGGTTACATCTTTATAGCACTAGGATGGATACTCCATCTACCTCGATACTCTTATTCCGCATAATAATAACTAGAACATAACTCTATCCCGACATCTCATGATACCATTCCCATTAATACGAAAATCAGTCCTTCGACTTAATTCATCAAATTCGACCATCATCATCAGTATATACCAAATTTTCAAATCGATGCATCAGCTACTGCGTTGCTCTACCCGAATGGTAATTCAATCTAAAACCATAATCCCTCAAGAGTCCCAATCGTTTTCCTCTGCCTCATATTCAAATCTCCCAATTCAAACCAATACCTTAAGCTCTTGAGATCACCAACCGTTTCAAATCTCACACTAACCAATTTGAGCCTCCAACTCTGGCACAGACACAATAACAACCAACTCTAAGTCACTTGTCAGATAATCCCTCTTATATACTTTAAATTGCCTTCAAGTAACTAAACTCACTGATGTTGCACTTAATATAACTCCCAAACATACCCACGAGGCATCACAAACCACGATAAATAATTTTTCGAATTTCGGTAAGAATCTACAAACGAGCTATTGACAGCTCTTCGAAACTCTTTGAAACCCTCCTCGCCTTGGCATAAAAACTGCTTTCCCTCTCACACTGATAACTTAAGTTCCCCATGCTCAACATGATTCCATATCTTCTTTGAATACACCAAAATATCATAGGTTAACACAACCATTTCCTCACTCCATCAAGTAAGGAAAATCCCATGCCAAACGAATACTCACTCTCGTAAGTTATGGCAGAAACACACACCACACGCTCTGCATCTACAACAAAATCCAAAAATAGTCCTTTAATAATTAACTTAATTCCATCCCAATACTCCATCATCATCTAGATCTTTGGACTAGCTTTCCAACGCTTCGAACCGTGCGTCATTCCGAGTTACGGTTCTCCCATTACGACAAAAACACCAAAACAACTTTCTCTGCCCAGGACTTCCTCGCCATGCGAACATAGTAGCGAGTCGTTCGCTAGCATGCTCGCTAGGCGAAGGGTCTGGCAAACATGACAGTCCGAAATCTCATTTTCGACCGTTACTTGACTTCCGAGTGTCCGATTTCAATTCCGTAAAAAGCTGCGATCTCGGAATTCCACGTACTACAACAATTTCACACTTAGAAGACCATTCAACACATCCTCAACTCTTGGAACACTTAAAGGCCGAGTTACACCGATTTGCACTCCACATTCTTACTTTCTTTAACATCCACCAGATGTCACTATCCACACTTACATACTCGGCTTCACAATCTGTCGTCACAGCACACACGCTCGATACCAGTCTCAAAACTACTCCCTCGATTCAATCCTTGTCCATCCAAACAAACATACCATATGGAGTCCTCACTCTCGGACCGGTTCCCGTAACTGAGTCGGTCACAACTCCACTTCACGTTCTGACTGCTAATCACTACCTTGTCAAAATAACTCTTCAAACAATCACAATCAATCGGCAATCGCCAACTTTCCCACTTCCATTATAACTCGAAGATTTCCATCAAAATTCAAACACTTCAACACTGTTCTGAGCCGACCCACCCAAACAATTCTCAAGCACCCAGCTGAACTCCAGACAATTCACTGCTCACGCCATCTAAGCTTGCAAGACATGTCCATCCTATCCAACACAATCCAAACTACTATCAACAAGAGATTAAGGGTGATCAGTTCCTCAATTTGTCAATAGACAACCAAAATCATGATGAGGTATAAACCATTTTTACCAAACTGTATGGGCATTCAACCACACTGAGCTACAACTCCACACTTTGTAGCAACCTGGAGAAGCACGAGTTTCCCCCACTTGGGTCATTCCCACTTCTACAGACGAAGACTAGACAATAAACACGTACCAACAGTGTTTCACACACATGTCGCGTACAAGGGAACAACCAACATTAGACAACTTGGTCGGATGGACCGACCTGCTCTGATACCACTAATGTAACACCCTTCTAATCCCCACGGAAAAATACATATTTAATCAGAGTAAATTAACATGCTTTCACAAAGGGCGTCACACATAATTACAAAATATTAACATTCACCTGTCATACTCATGTAACATTGAAATAAATAGTCATTCTATTAAATTTTCATCTTGCATGAAGCAGCGGATTCAATTTGGTTTACATAACTCTTCACAAAAAATTCATGTTCATCACATAATCATCAACACTTAGGCACAAAGGCCATTATCACATATTTCAAATACATTTAAAACACAACTTAGAATATACAATATATCTCTAAGGCATAAACCCCGCGATCCCAGTGTTACATAACCAGAGCATGACTTGACCCAACATTTTAAATACTAATAGCTGCACCAACAGCGACCTCGCAACTACTAACAGTACTACTCCTTGGTACCTGCATGATGTCATGTAGGACATCATTCCAGCAGAAGGGTGAGAAACATTACCATAATAATCAATGCACAAGTACATAATATATATATATTTCACAGTTTCTCACTACAATGCCTCACAATCCACTATCATACATCATAATGTATATATGTATAAAACCAAGCATTTTATCATGCATACATTCATATCATTTTCACATAAACATACACATACATGTTTATTTCACCAATGCATCATATAAAGATGAATCATGCAACTCATAGAGACCGACTCACGACTCTATGCAGATGCAAATGCGGTACCGACTCATTTCAGCAGGTTCAATTGAAGAACAAAAAATAACCATCGCTCACACCCCACAAGGGCACACGAGGTTCTGCAGATTCTCCGAGGAATCAATGTAACCATCGCAACATATGAGGTTCTGCAAATCCTCCGAGGGATCAATAAATAACCATCGCTCACACCCCACAAGGGCACACGAGGTTCTACAGATTCTCCGAGGAATCAATGTAACCATCTCAACATACGAGGTTCTGCAAATCCTCCGAGGGATCAATAAATAACCATCACTCACACCCCACAAGGGCACACGAGGTTCTGCAGATTCTCCGAGGAATCAGACACACAAGTATGCAATTATGATGCTTCACATGCAAAATGACCTAATCAATTATAAACCATCGCTCACACCCCACAAGGGTGCACGATGTCTCTGCAGATCCTCCGTGGGATCAACCGATACAACATGCATACGTGTTTGCAAACATACTCATGCATTAATTACATATCACATACAGTAATCATACCTTCACAATGTATATAGCATTCATCATTTGTCACGCATCAACACGTACGTTCAATATACACTCGCAAATATATTTACCCTATATTCGTCATTCATCTCATATTGTTTCATACTAGATTCACATTCATAACTCACAATTATCTTGCCAAACGGCAACAAACTCAATCCCACCCAATAATGCATTTTTAATTAATTTAAACAACGCATCACATATGCCAAAAGGCCACATATTCACAATCAATTCATAATCTAGGATTCACGCCATACGGCTACCCACAGCACAACGTAAACAAGCTATTCGCTACATGCTAAAACCAAATACAACAACATTGGATAGAAACAATCAAAATAAAACAAATGTTGTCTCATTCGCCAACCTTCGCCTGGCGAAGCCATTGGCGAACCTTCGCTGCAACGTTCGCCTGGCGAACTTGCCAGCAAAGACCACTGGGAGCTATTTTGGAATTACTCGCTAGCACACTCGCCTGGTGAACCTTCGCCACTCTCATTCGCCTGGCGAACTTGCCAGCGAAGACAGGGTGTTTGGTTCTGACTTAATTCGCTACCGTTCGCTGGGCTTCGCCTGGCGAAGCCTCGCTGCCATTCGCCTGGCGACCCTGCGAGATCAGAACTTCCACGGCTGTCCAAAAGCCCAAACCTCACAAAACCAACCAATTTAATCCAAATCAGTCCCAGTAGCACAACCCACTCATCACTCGACTATACTACACCGTCTATTCCAAATTCTAACCGATAAAACTTAGTTTCTACCGATTAAACTCATTTCGACCTAAAATGGAAAATATCCAAAAAAACACCCAATCAATCCAACACACATACACAATGATTAAGATAGTAAGATTTCACATCCTTACCTCGATTAATCGGAAGCTAGAGGATGTTCTTGATGATTCTCCAAGTTTCCTCTTTTTCTCCTCCTTTTCTCTTCTTTCTCTTTCTTTCCCTTTCTTTTCTCTTCCCTCCTTCTTTTCTTTTCCATTTCCTCATATATATATATATATATATATATATATATATATATATATATATATATATATATATATATATATATATATATATATATATATATATATATATATATATATATATATATATATATATATATATATATATATATATATATATATATATATATATATATATATATATATATATATATATATATATCTTTCCCTGTATTTCTATCCAATATATTTCCTCTCTCAAACATCTATAAATCCATTTAAACAATCATCTAATTATTCAAATAATTAGAATAATT
This sequence comes from Lathyrus sativus, assembly GCA_963859935.3. NCBI lineage: Eukaryota > Viridiplantae > Streptophyta > Magnoliopsida > Fabales > Fabaceae > Lathyrus > Lathyrus sativus. Next base: position 132,636,310 of record OZ012738.1, read on the forward strand.
CAAATAAATCAATTAATTAACACAAATAATTAATTATTGAAAATTGGGCTGTTACAAAAACAAACAGAGAGTTAGCAACGGTCAAAACATACGATCACAGGGAAAAAGAAACATCCCTACCTAGATATTCCAGAGCATCCGCCCCCGTGGCGCAACCGAGCAGGGTCTTAGTGTTAATCAGCCTCTTCTTCGTCCGCACGTTCCCCTGCGCATCGAGGATGTACCGACCATCGGGCGTCACCAGTTTCGACGGGGGAAGATCCCGCACAAAGGCAACTATTTTCATATACACGACCATATCCTTCTCGTCGAGAGTCCCTGCCCGCACGATGTACCGGTCAGTACCGCGGTTGAAGTGCTCCGAGGTCCACAATAAATGTATCTTGGAGAGCCACACAAGGAACCTCTGGCCGTCTACCATTCGCTCCCCCTCGGTGAAAAGAGTATCCGAGCCTTCCTGAGTGATCGGTTTCACGAGGAAGAACCGACCCTTGAAGTCTCGAACAGAATCGCTATACGTCTTGAAGAGCTTGGTCGGCTGCTTAAACGAAATCCATCCCTGACGGCCGTTCACCGACTGGCGTTGCAGGTGGAAGATGCAAAAAAACAAGGGCACCGTGGCCTCCACCTCGAGATAAAAGCACACCACCTCGAAAGCGCGGATAAAGGCCAGAGCGTTAGGGTGCAGTTGGGACGGGGCTAAACGTAACCAATCGAAGAGGCCGAGATGGAAAGCGGAGAACGACAATCTGAGCCGAGCCTCTTTGAAGTAGAACTCGTGCATGGGAAACATCCGCCTCCCATATCGCGAGCAGATGCGATGGTGCTCCTTCGGGCGATACACCTGCCAGTGTTGCGGCTCCCCTTAAGGCGTATCCTCGACGGTAGCGTAGACATCGGACGCGTTGGCCACGAAGCAAGATGGGGTGGACAACGGCTCTTCAGCCACCCACTCCTCGACGGGGAGGACGCGCTCGTCGAAATACGGGACCTCGGGTTCATTATCTTCGACCATCGTCCCCGGTACCAAGGCCGACATCTACACCTGAAAAGCAGAGGACAATGGTGAATTCGATAGCCAAGATCAAATCCACCCTTCCACCGCAGGTCAAGTGAAAAGGCGACAAAGGCGGGAGAACGACGAGCGAGTAGGCGCTCCCCGCCGCTCCTCCACGGGGCATTCAAAGGCCAACCTATCATCCCTCCTTGGGATATTTATCGGAAAAGGCGCGCGTCCCCGGGGCATTCATCGGAGAAAGCCCCCGTCCTCGGGACATTCACCGGAGCAACCAATCCTCCCCGGGGCATTCATCGGAACTGACCTAGAAAACCGCCAGATACGGCGAAACTCGCGTCTCTCCTCAGGGCATTCATCACGCCCCGAGCACAGACCCTAATTAAACGGCAGAAATAAAAGGAGAAAAGAGAGAAACTCACTTGTGACGACGGCGAACGGGAGGAAGAACTAAACGGCGCAGCGACGATCTACAGCGACGGTGGACGAGCAGGAATCTCAGAGTTTCGCAGGTAAGACAGCAAGGTGGAAAGTAGAAAAGTGAGTGGGGACCCCCATATTTATAACCCGACGCAGGACTCGAAGCGACACTAGGCTCTTAAATAACCTAGGGTAGCCGCCCCTACTACCACTTAACGTGCGACACGTGGCGGCAACCTGACAGTCGCGTCCTTTCACATGCCTTTGCCCCGCTCTACCGACGACGAGGAGACCCTCGCGCAGGCACGCGTTCCACCGGGCACAAACCCGACGAACCTCCCGCTTCGCTACCTCTCTCCCCGAAGCAACGACCTTAAGTCCTCGCTCTTTCGCCACAGAGCTTCGACTTGGGGGGCTCCTGTTCTGGTCTGGGCCCACCCTCGCGGTCCAGCCCAATAACGCACAAGGCCCATTAAGTGGACTAGCCTGACCGGGCACACACCCCTATAGGACGGGTAGGGCACGCTCCTCGCCGGGATGGACGACACGTCCCGTAGCGTCTTCAACGCCCCCTTTGTCGGCCGAACAGGGCACCCCCGGTCCATCGAGCAAGACCACATGGCTCTTCCGCATCCTTGCGTGCTCCCCTCCGCGGGGAGAACAACGCCCTCCAGAGAACCTCGCGAGCTCTCCTCTACGGGGAGGACAACGTGCCCGACGCACATTCTCCACGTGCCCCCCTCTACGGGGACACGTCATCTCCCAACTGCCCACCTCCGAAAGAACAGGTCAAACCTACTTTCCGGAGATCACGGGACAGTTGGACTAGGGCGAAGACCACGTTCTGGTCTTCACTACGCCACATAAGCCCTAGCAGTCATTAGGATTGGGCCTGGTCATCCAGCCCACCTCAAATGACCGTTGGCTCAGCGCTGGGGTCTCTCTATAAATACCCTCTTCCTCAAGAGGGTCAGGTAATTCACATCTTGCCCTTTCTGTACTTTGCTCTCGCTCTGCCCAATTTCTTACTTTGGCATCAGAGTGTTTTGCAGGTACACCCCTCTCCTCCTCCTCATCATCGGCGAACAGATAGCAGTCCAACAGCGAGTGGCCAGTCCGTGATCCCCTTCTGATCAGGTCAGATCACTAAGGTTCTTCAAAAGGAGGATTGTGAAGTTGCCTTTACTTCCTAGGGTTTACAGATTTATGTTTTGTGGTTTATTCAATTTATTTTTTTGTTTATGTAACGTAATTGAGTCTCCTCACATAATTGCGCATTTTATGATGTTTAAATTCTTTTTTTACGTATGCATATATCTAACTAATTTATTAAAGTCTTTGCAATATGTTTCTAGTCAAATAGTCGAAGGTTTGAATCAAAAAGCATGTTTGAGAATGATTTAAGTCAGGTCAAGTCCCAATTCAGAATATCACTTCATTTTGATGAAAGTTTGAAAATATTAAAGAGTGATTTGAATCACAGAACCTCATTACTCAAGTCAAACTGTGTCGAAAAATACAAAATTTCTTCTATGAGTCTGATTCGAATCACGAAACTGCCTGACTGTAATCAAACGCGTCTCTAAAAAATCAGGACTTTGCCTCTATGAGTTTGATTCAAATCATAGTAATGCATGACTCAAATAAAAGAGGTTTGATTCTAATCACAAACATGTCTAACTCGAATCAAATTTATACAACAAATTTTGGATTTTGGTTATGTGATCCTGATTCGAGTCAAAAATATAGTTGGTTTGAATCACATGATTCAACTCCTAAAAATAGTTGATATTCAAATCATGGGAGATGATTTTCTACTTGTTTTTTCTACAACAAATGCTTTATTTTTTAATAACGGTAAGGATAAACTGGATAAACTTAATGCAATGTTTGATGAAGGATTTTATAGGACACACATCACCCAGTAAGGAGTATTCCAAAAATAAAAAAGATAGTAATAAGTAACTATCTAGTTTTTTATAAGTAAAAATAAAAAATTACTTCCAAAATCTCTGATTTCACAACGACTATTATTTTTTTTCAAAATATATTATTTTATATCAGATTGTTGAACACATCGATGTAATATCATACTTTTTATATTGTACTTTTAAAACTTATAATTTAACCATTAATTTAAAAAAAAACATTATAATTTTATTCTTATTTTATCAAAAATTCAGACACCCTATATATCACCAAATTTATCAACAAATTAGGTGGTATTAACTTTGTGTTTTTTAAAAATAATTGCTCAAACTTGACCTACTGAATTTTTCAAAAAATCCAACACACCCTACATTTTATACTAAAATCCGACACACCCTATATTTTATACTGATTTTTAAAAAAAATTCAGTATTAAACTAAAATAATTTCTTAAATTTATGATTTTATATTGGATATTAGAAAATTTGATATAAAATCATATATTTTATCAAAAAATAAAATTTTATTTTGATATAAAAGTATAAAAAAAAAACAATTTCTTTTTTTACTTTAAGGGAAAAATAAGTATTGTATAAAATGTATACGTGTCATGTTTAATTTTTGGTGTGCTAGATATAATTGTCCTATTATTTTTTTTTATTTGGGCCAATAGCTGAAGATGAGGCCCAAAGTTGAGATTGAAATCTTGTGATCCAAGACATCCTTATTTGGTTCATTAATGACAAAATCTTAAAAATCTTGTTCATTAATGACAAATCCTTAAAAACATTCTTGAATCGAGGGTTTGTTTCGTCCCACATAACGGTCGCAAAAGAAAAGTTTGTCAACAATAGCTTCTATAAATAACCATTCCCGCTATCCTTATATCATCTCTTAACTCTCTCTCTCTCTCTCTCTCTCTCTCTCTCTCTCTCTCTCTTTACGATCAATTCTGTGAGTTTGTGTTGTTTGCTGTTACAAGAATGTTGATACCACTTTCAATTGTAGATGATGTTGCTATGGTTGATTTAGGTCAACAACATCACCGCCACAACAACATGTTACCTGTCTATGTTCTCTTTGATTCTCGTACCGGCAACATCTCTCAAAACCACCCTACAAGAACACCACCTTGGTCTGTCATAGATCAAGCTCTTCTCTTTCATTCTCACAACCACAACAGTGTTCCAACAACATTAATGTCTCACAACCACAACAATGTTCCAACAAGATTAATGTCTCACAACCACAATGTTTCATCAAGATTAACTTCACAAACGGTGTCTGTGGTAGATGAAACTGTTGTCTATGATTCTCCTAGGGGAAACAACTTTCCAAGAAGATCAAGGATTCATCCCCACCACCACCACCACCACAATGGTTCTAGAGCTTCTCCACCCGTGCAAAATGCTAGAGCTTCTCCTGTGGTGATGGGCGTTCAAGATACTTCTCAACATGTTACAAAATCCACAACAGATGCAGAATCCGTCTGTTGCATTTGTCTTGTTGACTTGTCTAATGGTTCTTCCACCCCAACTCGGTTGCGCTGCTCTCATGTATTTCATATTGACTGCATTCAAAAATGGATCAACATTAAGAAAACTTGTCCACTCTGTCGCGCCAATGTTTAATTTTCATATATTCATGTGTTCTTGATTTATAAAAATGTTTCCTTTCTTTTGTTATTTTCCACGTTTTGGTTTGACGATTTTCCATGTTTATGTTTGATTTCCTAGGATTACCACACATTCCTTCAAGCCCTCGGAGGTAAGTTTTTGTTCGGTTGTTATTACCTATGATACATGTGTCTTGGAGTTTTGTTTGTTAGTATAGGTTCTGCATAAAACATATATGTGCTCTGTCTTTGTGTGCAAACCTGTCCTTTTGTCTATCTTTTCCTTATTATTTGTGTCAATATGTGTTCCACCACAGATGTTTATTTGTGAATATTTAGAACTATGCTTCTGTTGTTGCAATCATCCAGTTTTATAGTTGTGAACAAATGCTCAATAACGGTAGATGTTTATGTTTACGAGTTGTTATGGTTCAGTTCTGTTTTCTCCTTTACAATCTTGTAAAGATGTTAAACTTGTTTTTGATCTTCTTTTGAGGAAGAAGAAAAGAAATAATGTGATAGTTGGTGACACAGTTACATTAACTGAAGAAGGACTAGTTAGTACGGAAAAATTTGAGAGGTGAAGTTCCTTATGAGTTGAAAAAAAACTCATTTTGTGAAGTTTCAAAAACTATCTTCAGTTTCTAATTTGAAGTATATCAAAAGGGCAGAAGCTGAAATGGATATTATTAGAGTGTTGAAAAGGGATGGTAGTTCCACCGCTGTGTTGATTGGTTTGGGAGGATTGGAAAAAACCATTTTGGCTACAAAGCTTTGTTTGGATGAGGATGTTTAAGGGTAAGTGATAATATTCTCTTTGGTTCTGTCATGCATGATATTTTGGGCTTAGTTGTTCTTCTTTGCTTGTTTGGCTTAAGGGTGTGTCGCTCAAACTCATCATAATTTTGAAGATGCACTGGATTTGTCATAGTTATATGTTTTGTATAAAATTTGTTTTTACAAAGGAGGATTCATTATTGTCCATATGATATCAAATTGATTATGATTTCAAAACCAAACATGACAGTTACTCACAACTGTTTCCATTCTTCTGCACTGAACAACTTTGAGCCACTCGACTCTTTACACTGCGTCTTCCTTCGGCACATTGAAGAATCTGAAAAAACTATGGCTCAACTTTGAGCCTCACTTTTGATAAGGGTAGCATCCTAGTTTCAGATGCATTACCTAGTTTCAGAAGCACTTGGGCTGAAAATATCTTCAAGATTATTTAGGTAACTACTGAACAACTTACATTCTTGACAATATTATTAAGTCATTGTCTAATTGATAGGGTTCCCTCACTTTCAATATTGCTTTCTGCTATCTAGTTTCTCTCATAATACTTGTTTGCTGCTATTCATGAAGGTACCATTGCTCTAAAGCAAAGCTTGAAAAGAAAGTTATTAGAGTTACAAAGGCATGGCTACCATTGTGGTCGATATGATAAAAAAATGGCTGTTAATAAAATTAAAATACATTCAAAGCAATTCGTGATTACTGCTAGATTGAGGTTTATTCAGTTGCTTAAGTCATAATCCCTTGATGTACTGTACTAACCATATTTACTTGCACTTAAATGTAGGTTTGAAACTTTGTAAAGGTGCCTGCAACATCAGCCAGAAATAGGCCTTATGGCTTGTGTGGCGAAAGATAGGGCGCATGTGTTAATAGCAAGGTACATTGACTATTGTCTATTTTTCCGGGTCACTTGAACCCTTGAATATCTTCAAACTGTTAACCTCTGCTCATTTACTAGGAAAAATGCAACTGATGCAGACAATTACAACCACAATAGCAATTTCACTGTCCTTCACGATCCTGTTAGAGATTGGAATTGAGCAGAGAAAAAGAATGATTGTTTACATGAATGAAGATTTCCAACCTATGCTTTCCAATATGAAGATAGAGGTACTCCATGTCGATTTTAAACGTAAATTGGCTTCAATAAATTATCTCCTAAAACATATTTATTGAGTGTATTTTGTATCACTTGCTATGTTTAAAATTTTAATAAAACTCATTGTGTTGCTTCTGACACAATGGATCAACTTTAGTAAAAATTTTGCGGAGTCTCTGACATGGATCAACTACGTAAAACATTATGGCGCAAGTTGATTCATGTAGCCAACCCCACTTAGTGTTGTTGTTGTTGTGTTTCTTCTGCCACATGTTCTATAAATTGATCTAATACATGTTCTGTCTATTACTTGATTCTTAAAATAGGTAGCAATATTCTGAGGATGCGAAATCTAAAGTGAGTAGCATTGTTCCGAGGACGTCAACAACACAGGAATGACTTTTCAATAATTATACTGAAGGATGCAAGTTGTGCTGAGAAAAATACAATTAAATGTATTGAGCTAGCTAAAATAGAGGGTATTGGGTTGGGATGTTAGTAGTGTCAGTAGCTTTTGAATATTTGTGTACACAAAAATGTGTTTTTTTCTCCCTTTTTATTTTATTTTTAGTTAACATATTATGGTCGTGCAATTCTTCAATCAGAGATTCATCTGGCTTTTCTGTTATGGTTCTTTCAGTTCGAAACAATGGTGGAACAAAAACATTCCTTTGCGCCACATGTATCTTTGGATTTTTAGAATATATGCATTTTTCCTTCCCCCGATTAATTGTTAAATCTATTGAAAAGTAGTGATCTATTTGATGATCATTCTTCTTGAATGAATCTATATTTTGACATTACCTTTTGTGAATATTTTCCTCTAAAACTTGTCAAGTGATTCAACCTTTACAGGTAAAACTCTTATTCGACTTAAAGTAGAAGTAAATGTCACATGTTTTAAAATTTATTTCTATAATTCTAAAACTATTTTGCTCAAGATAGACTTGTCAAAAGATTTTCCAATGGTGTTTGACTTTAAAACGCTTAGCTTCATAGTGTTAGACGATAGACTTCAATCTAGAGAGGATGAATGGATCACAACTTAGAAAATTTAACTTTTGGTAAAAAAGATTTTTCAAAAGTTTTATGGCACAACGGAAACAACCTGAATCGAATCGTTTAACCGAACCTACTATCGAAAAACTCGGACATGCGTAACGTAAACCAATTGGATGATAAGGAGAACAAATTGTTCAACAACGATTAATTTACACACAATTAAATGTTAAGCTACGCGTAGAGTTTATTTCCAATTATCAAAATTCAATTTAAAAGCAATTGAAACAATTCATCAAACACCTTGAGTGCAATAGATAACGCTTGGAAATTTAATTTGATTTGTTGATGTTAAAATCATCACAATCAAAGTGATTATGATTATATCAACAAATCGTAATTCAAAACGTAATCAAAAATTTGATTTTCAAACGAATTAATCCAAACAACAAAAAATCGATAATTTACAAGGACAACAAATATATATATATATATATATATATATATATATATATATATATATATATATATATATATATATATATATATATATATATATATATATATATATATATATATATATATATATATATATATATATATATATATATATATATATATATATACACACACACACACAAGGTACTCCGATGTTTAAGTGAGTAAGGAAGTTAGAAAACACAAGTACAAAGAGAATAGATGTAGAGAATGAAATACTTGACCCTCTAGTGAAAGATGGTATTTATAATGTGCCCCTAGCGCAGGGCCAACGATTACATTTCATTGGGTCGGATTGCCAAGTTCAACACAAGTAACTACCAGGGCTTACATGGCGTAGGAAAGATTAGCACATGATCTTCGTTCTGGATCAACTGCCCCGTGATCTTCGAAAGGTTGGATGACCAACTCTTTCGGAAGTGAGTAGTTTCCTGATGACGTGTCCCCGCGTGGGGGACACGTGAAGAACGTGGAGAAAGCACGTGAGCTCTCCTCGCGCCAATAATGGACTGTTCCGCTGAGGGGCCTTGTTGAGAGGCATGCTCGATATGGGAGGATTGAGCCTTATTGGATCTCGCCAAGGTAGTATTGGATTGGGTTTGCCCGACTGAAGGGCAGGTCTCGACCCAGTCTAGAATAGGAGCCCCCAAGTCGTTGCTCCTAAGTGTAGGAGTAGTGACTTAAGAGCGAGTTAGGGTGTCGAGGACCAGTTCAGAGAATGGTGGCTTGCCCGACACACAAAGTTGAGGGTTGTGCGTGCGGCCAGGAGTGACAGATGCTCGACGAGGCAGTATGTCGGGGAGGTGGAAAAATAAATGGACGTGCTTGGTCTCCGGGCACGAGGGGAAGCTGGAGGGACGCTCGTGGTGTCCCCTAATGCCACGTGTTACGTGTAATTAATGCCTAGGGGCGGCTATGCGTAGGGGCACTTGAGTGCCTAGTGCTGCCTCGATTCCCGTGCCAGGCTTATAAATAGGGGAAGGCCTTTCTGATTTGCACATTTGCTCTTCATATCCGCCGGAATCCTCTCCAAGTTCTTCTTGTCGTCGCGTTGCTTCTGTTGCCATCACCGATCTCCGTTGTCCAGATCCTCCTCTCACAAGTAAGTTTCACTTCCTTTCTGTAGTGTTATGAATTTTCTGTTGACTCTCATGAAGTTTCTGGCGGGCATCATGAAGTTTTTGGTCGAAGCGTGAAGTTTTCGACGAGGACGCCGGGAAGTTCATGATTATTCTGGGATCTTCATGAAGTTGTCGATGAACGCCCCGTGGACCTGCGATGAATATCTCAGAGATCTAGGATGAACGCCTTAAGGAGCTTTGCTCCTTGCTAGTGCGCGACTATCGTGGGGAATTTTTACTCATGGTCTCCCCGCGTGTGTCGAGGTCATCCCGATTAGGAGCCTCGCCGTCGGGGTGGCTTTCCGCGTAGAGACGTCGTCGAGGTTTCTTCTTGGAAGAGCCTCCGTCGAGGAGGGGCCCCAGGTTTCGGGTTCCCCCATTCCTCCCTTTGCCCTTTCACTTGATTTAAGGTGGAAGGGTGGATTTGATCTTGGAGTCAAATTCACCGTTTTCCTTTGCTTTTCAGGTAAAATGGTTGTACGGATTGAGGGTATCATCCATATTGACGACGAGTCTGACCCCAACAATCTCGTTAAGATCGAAGAAGCTGAACTAGTTCGCACGCCCGTGGACTGGACCGGGTAGGAACCTCTCACTATAGCGTCGTGCTCCGCCTTCAATGATACCAACACTTTTTCCACTGTCGAGGACCATCTAGAAGGTTCCTTCGTGAGCTGGATGGTCTATAAACTAAAGGAAAGACACTGCATCTACTCGATTTTCAGGGAGATGAGGTTCTCTATGTATGAGTTTGCATTTCATGAAGCAGGGATCCCTCTGACCTTTAGCGATTTTCAGGGGGGAGTGTTTCAGTGGCTCCGCCCGGCCCCCTCACAACTGCACCCAAATGCCATAGCGTTTGTGCGGGCATTTGAGCTCGTCTGCAAATATATTCGTATTAGGGCCACACTTCCCATATTCTTCCGCATCTTCCACCTTCAACGTCAATCTTCCGAAGGCAGGCACAGTTGGGTATCCTTGAAGCAGCCGAGGAATCTGATCTGGGTGTACCAAGATTCTGTCCGCTCTTTCAAGGATAGTGTCGCTACTGCGAAAATCGGCGCCGGCTGACAGAAGAGTCGCCACCGTGCGTTATTTATCCCGACGGAGGGAAAGGAAACGCTCGAAGTAAACCTCGCAAAAAACGGGGAAAGGTATGGTCATCGCAACCAAAACCTGGGTTCGGGAGTCGGTTACGCAAGGGGAAGGTATTAGCACCCCTCACGTCCGTCGTACTCGACGGGATCCACGCTTGCTTGGGTTGTCTAAAGGATGCAAAAACAATCTATCTACGGCTGCTAAATCTAAACGGAAAGGGAATTGACTCGATAGAGCGTCGCACTCTATGCCTACGTATTCTCAAAAGAGAAAGTCAGAGTCAACGTAGTTCGGGACTACGGGGAAATTGGCTCGTCAAGACCTCGCGTCTTGTGCCTACGTACTTCCGCACTGCATGGAAGATCAGAGCTTTACGTAGTTCAGGCTAACTACGGCTAAACAAAACATTCTCACACAGCAGTGAGAAAAACAACTGGTTTCACAGGGTCGGGAACCTATGGGCAAAACTATGGCTTGGTCTCAAATGCACAAGGGCAAGAGAGAAAAAGGGTATCAATTAGTCGTCAGCGGGAAAGTCTCGATCGCACAGCAGCGAGAGAACAAAAAGAATTAGTCGTTAGTGTGCTCGCTAGGATATCGCATCCTATGCCTACATATCCTCGTCTGGTACGAGAAATCAGAGCAGCTGTAGTTCGGCTACTTCGGGACCACAGCTCAAATCTCGTTTTATTAACATTCTGAAAAATGGTTACAATGCTTGAATACTGAAAAGTAAATCTCCTAGGAAACACTATCCTATCCTATCCTGAAAAATCGAATGGAAAATAGCCCCTTAACACGTGGGCTCCTAAACTATCTCTAAAAAGAAAATAAACTCTATGAAAATATATCCTAAAAATATTATCTCTACTGATATTTTTTCTCTTTTCTTTTCAACTATTTTCTCCCTTCTTTCAAAATATTTTTCCATATTTTTCTATGAATATTTCTCTTTCTTTTATTTCTTTTTCTTTTCTAATATTTTTCTCTCTATTTTCTTTTATTGTTTTCCCACTATTTTTCTATATTCTTTTCCTTCTTCTCTTTTTTTCAATATGTTTCAAATATACTTTTCTTTATTGTTTCTTTTTTTCTTCTAGAAACTTTAAACAAAGGAAAAAAATGAAAAAAAATACAAAAAAATGGGAAGGGGGTACACTGCTGTTACAGGGGGAGTGATAAGCAAAAAAAAGTAAAAAAACTGACTGAGATTGGGCCCAGCCCAATTAATAATACAGGAAACGGAGGGGGGGGGTGTATGAGTGAACTGGGAGTGTGTTGGCAATTGGATCTCATTGGGCCTGAGCCCATTCTCAGCAAAAACGAGGGGGTGTGGTATCTCCAAAAAAATGACTGGGCCTGGATCCAGCCCAATCTCTTCCCCTTCCTCTCTTCCCTTTCCCCTTTCTGAAACCCTAGAATCCTTCCCCTTCTCTCAGCGCCGCCGCCCTCTCTGAACCATCTCCGTTTAAGCTTTCTCTCTCAGAATCAACCTTCTTCTCTTCTTTTCGTCTCCACGTCTCTCTCCATATCTCTTTCAAAAACCAAACTCCAGAAACATCAAAAGAAAGAAATATTGGAGTTTCTGATGGTGACGAGGTTCTTGGATTCTTTCTGGGTTTGTTGAAGAAGAACCTGTGATGTTCTTGCAAGAACGACGAACTTTGAAGAAGATCGTTGAAGGTTCTGGAATGTTTCTTGACATCTGATCAAAGATCGTTGAAGACAAACCCTAGAAATGGACGAATGGATCTATATAGATGGTGTTGATGAAGACGTTTCTGGAAAATGATGAACTGTATGAATGTCTTCTGGAAATTTGGTGTTGACGACCTTTATGGACATGAAGATCTTGTTTGCAGGTTGAAGGCGCGATGAAGTTCTTGGGAGATTTGATGAAAGAATCTGGAAAGATCGAAGGAGTCTTGAGGTTCCTGAAAACTCTTGCATGTGAATCTGGACGGAGGAAGACTGTTCTGGGAAGAAGATGAATTGATGATGTTGGACGCTTGAAGAACTCTGGATCGTGATGAACACGGTGGATCTCGAATGAAATTTGAAGTGAATCTTGTGGATGATGATCAGAGAGGGATGTTTCTGGGTTTTAGGTGATGAAGGTTAGAGGAGGTTATGGAGGTTTCTGGGATGTTTCTGGTGAGATTGGTGGTGGTTGAGGGGAGATTGGTCGAAGGAGGAAGAAGATGAATGTTGGCCGGAATCTGGGTTGGTGAGGTTCTCCGGTGAGGTTGGATGGTGACGAGAGGAGGAAGATGAAGACGATCGGAATCTGGGTTGGTGAGGTTCTCCGGTGACGGGTAGGACGGTGGCCGCCGGCCATGCATGCCGGTCGGGGAAGGCTTCCGGCGAGAGCAGGCGGTGTGTACGCGTGGTGGAGGTAGTGGGGTGAGAGCATGCATGCCAGACGCGTGTCCCGCGCGTGGCAGAGGGAAAGGAAGCGGAATGTGAGGTGGCGTGGGCTGAAGATGAAACGTGGGGCCATCTCGAGTTTACACGTGGCTCTGGATATTTATAAGACTGAGAATTTTCTGCACACTTCTGGAAGCTTCTGGAACGATCTGGAAATCACTGGACACTTTGGACAAAAAATGGGCTATTCTGGCTGCGAATTTGGGCTTCTGCACTGATGATATGGGCCCAACGAAATACCTCCCAAAAACTGAAAATGATTAAACTATTAAACTGATGGATTAAAAAAGCTGATTAAGACTAACCAATGATTAACTAATAAAACTAACTAAAACTAAACCTAAAAAAACCCACAATTAAAATTAATAAATCTCTATTAAATTTCTAATAAAACTATATTATTTAAAAGAAACTCTATCATTAATAAAAGAAAAAATCTATATCTAAAAGAAAATTTACATTATCCTATTAAAAAATAAAATCTATTTAACTTCTATAAAAGGAAATAAAAATCTATTAATTCTATTAAAAATAGTAAAAATCTATTTAATATCTAATATTCTAAAAAATGAATTGAAAAATATTAAAACTATTAAAAACTAATAATATTCTATATTATCTAAAATGATTAAAATCTACCTAATATTCTATAAAATGCTAAAAATGATTTAAATCTATTTAAAAAGAATTAAAACTATTAAAAATCCTATTAAATCCTAAAAATGATTAAAAATCTATTTAAACCCTAAAAAATGCCAATAAAATCCAGAAAAATCACAGTAATTCCCAGAGGAACAAGATAAGCACCGAACGACACCTAACACCGCGAGAGCGCACCAAAATAGCCGGTAAAAATAAACGGGCACCGAAATATCCCAAAAATACAATTCTATCTATTTAAACTGATTAAAAAACACCTGAAACACGAGACGAGAGCTGTGATCCCAATAAAATCAAAAAAAATGCACTGTATGCAATATGCAGATGCGAATGCGGTTATGCGTCGAAACATCGATCCAGATACGAGACCCGGTTGGTCAAATTTTGGGGTGCAACAGCTGCCCCTATTCAAACGGCTTGGACCTGACTGGGTGAGAAGCGAACGACTCTCAGCCACTCAGGGTGCGAGACGGTTGAATACCGGTAAACCCGAAAATTTGCCAACTGCTCAACTTGCAGAACACTGGAATAATAGCTGCACGACAACTATCTGGAGAAATACTGATCTGACATCGCCGTTAGTCATCCACATTAACTTCTTCTGATATTGCCTTCAGACAACCACAACCCCCAACATCGCCGCTGGAGGATTAAAGGATCTGCATCACCTAACATCGCCGTCAGAAGACTGGATCAACTTGACATGCCCAACATCGCCGCTGGAAAACTGAATCTGACATCGCCGTCGGAAACAAATATCCTCTTAGAAACACTCGACATCGCCGTCGTACAAACATCATCTCTGCTGGGGATTTAAAGAGTCTGACCTCGCCGTCAAACGTTCAACCTCGCCGTCGAACAAACATAATCTGACCTCGCCGTCAAATCCAAACGTTCAACCTCGCCGTCGAACACAAACCCGGTCCGGGAATCCGAAGTATACATCTCAAAGGTACAAAACCTGAGCTTGGGATGGAAACAAACACTTCCAACGGTACACATCCTAATATTGGAGGCAAACATATCCAAAGGTACGAAACCTGAGCTTGGAGGCGAACATATCCAAAGGTACGAAACCTGAGCTTGGAATCAAACATATCCAAAGGTACGAAACCTGAGCTTGGAATCAAACATATCCAAAGGTACGAAACCTGAGCTTGGATTCAAACATATCCAAAGGTACGAAACCTGAGCTTGGATTCAAACATATCCAAAGGTACGAAACCTCAGCTTGGATTCAAACATATCCAAAGGTACGAAACCTGAGCTTGGATTCTTGTCTTCAGCCACACGTTGATTCATCAACAAGGAAGTCTGAACTCACAGGAACATTCTGATACCGCTTTCAGGCGTTTACGAAGTCAATCTTCAGGTTAGACATCATTGTTGGAGCAGACATATCACGCTGCTAAGGACTTCAAGAATCATCTTGAACAAACAACTCCGTCGGGCACCTTCAAGAATCATCCTGAACTGATAACCCTTCTGTAGACTTTATTCTGCGGGGTATTCCAGGAATCTTCCTGGGCAACTCTTGCTGGGGACGCTACTGGGGAACTCAAGCATCATACTAGGCGAACAACTCGGGAAGCTGTACTGAGGTCTTAAGAATCATCTTAAGCAAACGGCTCGGGAAGCTGCTGAGGAATTCGAGAATCATCTCGAGCTGAAGACTTCGCTGGGGATCTCAAAAATCATCTTTGAGCGAGCGACTGTGGGGATCACACCGGGGTCTTGGGAATCATCTCAAGGAAGCGACCTTGTTGGAGAGAACGTGAGTCATCCTGAGCCACTGGTCTTTTGGTGGAAAAACAAGAATGATAGTAACCTGGATCATGCTTATGATGCGTATGCTTCTGCGCCATGCCCCACACGGTGGGAATGATATGCATTTATGCTAAATGCTGTGCAATCATGCACAATGCTATGCAACGTTAAATGCTATGCAGTGTTAAATGTTATGCAGTCATGCACAATGATGCGGTCCCGTCAGCAAAAATAAATGCCTAGGGGGGAGTCCTCCTGTCAAGGAGAAAGAACTACTCAGACAGAGGAATCATCCTGCTGAGGAGAACGTGGACACGCCAATGTCAATCAGGCTCTGTCTAGGGAATTGATCTTCCGTTGACTGCTGCATGGAAGCGATATCCATCGCGAGAGTAAACTGCGTGGCCGTCTCGGCTACTCTTCTGGGGATAACCACTCTGTGGGGAAACAACTTCAGCTGCAACACTCCACTGGGGAAAACATGGTCTGATCAACTTCCAAGGTCTCTGCTCTCCCGGACATCTGCAAACTCGGCTGAGGAAGGAGAAGTCATTCTGCTTCGCTGGAGAGAGTACGACTCTGCAGGGGAATACAACATCAGCTGTTCAACGCTCTGCTAGGAAAACCACTCACGATCTCAACTGCTTCCAAGGATTCTGCTTTTCTGCGGACTCAGCCGGGGAGAGAAATCATTCTACTTCTCTGGAGAGTACAACTCTGGTGCGGAGTTTCAATTTCGCGGGAGACTTCAGTCTGGCACCGTCAGTTACTGCATACTTCGGCATATGAACAGCTTCCTACGAGACTTGCACTTGTGACCCGGTGCTGGGGAAAGAATCCTGCTTCGGTGACTTTACTGGGGAAAGAAAACAACTCTGCTTGGGGATGCTTTCTTCAAACCATTGACAACTGATTGTACTCTGCGGGGATCGACCTAAACTGAGGTTGATTGCGCGCGGCACACTGCTGGAAATGCCCCTACTATCAAGGATGTCGATCTTAATCTGCTGAGGATCCTTCTGATCCTACTCTGATACGGGGTAAAATACGATCTCGACTCTTCCGGGGATAATAAGCAACTTTCATCTGCTGAAGAGTGGCAATTCTGATTTAACAACATCTGCGAGGAATTCAAACATTACTCAGAGCACTGGCATCCGTCGAGCTTCGTATCGGGGAACATGACAACATGCGGGTCATTGGGAAATACTGTGTCAGATACCTTTAGGTTTTTTTTTTTCTGGTTTAGGATAAACATGGATTATGTACACAGTGGAAGATAGGGAAATACTAGACGAGAACTAGCATTCAGGGTGGACTACCAAACGAGAGCTGATAGCGAAACATGTTAGGTTGTCAAACGAGAACTGACTTACGGGTTCTGGATATCAGACGGGAATTGATTTGGTTTGGACATCAGACGGGCTGACTGGATAACAGACTGAGGTATAGACAACCAGGCGAGAACTGGCTGAAAGCTGATGTACACCAGATGAGAACTGGTATAACACATAGGTTAAAACATACGATGATCAGACGAGAACTGGTTACGCGACGACATGTACCAGACGAGAACTGATACAACACTTGAAGAAACGGTGACCAGACGAGAACTGCACTAGACGGGAACTGATGCTTACAATAAACTGTACCAGACGGGAACTGATGCTTACGGAAGGGTGGGCCAGACGAGAACTGGTTACCGGTTCGCCAGGCGGGAACTGGACTTTGGAAACGACTGGTTACTGACACGCAATAGATTTAAACTGCAGGATAATGATCCAACGACAGCAAGGCCTTTTCGAAATGATAAGAGTAGTGGTTTAGGTTTTTGATAAAGGTATTGACATGATTCCCCGATACTCACCTCTGGCTGGGGATAAACAGGCTGGTTTGAACAACTTGCCCCAATACACTCAGCTGGGGATAAAAAGACTGGCTTGCACCACTTGCCCCAGTACAATTCAACTTGCCCCAATCTAATTCTTGGGAATACCTGCTCTGAACAGCTTGCTACGAGAAGACTTCGAGAATACTTGCCCCAGTATCTGTACAACAACAGCATTCAATCTCCATTAAACCCCTGTCAACCCAGTTGGTTTCAACACTCTCTGCGATGACTTGCCCCTGAATGAGCGTTCTAGCGACTTAACTTGATCTGATTATCCACTGGAAGTATCTGCTTTCAAATCTCAATGTTCTGCATAACTGCCCCTGATTGGCTCCCGAGAAGACTCACTTCTGATCAACTGCTTCTCAAATAAACTGCCCCTGATCCATAGGTCTTCACAACATTCACCATTCTGGTTCAGACTGCTGAATTACTCAGTCCTGTTTGATTACTCCCTGGTGGAATTTCTTTCATGCCAACTACTAACCTGCAATTAAAATCGTCTGTTCACGAATGGTAATCTTAATGCAGCGGTTATGCAGATTTTGAAAAAATTTGAGCTGTCACTCATTTACATGCATGATTGTGAGTGACGAATGAACCTAAGTTCAAACGTAGTGCTTACGTGGTCGGTGAAAAATGCAATAAGGATGTGACTAGCAAGTCAAGAAGGAGTCAGGTTACTCAACCTTATCGTAATGCGCTTCAGAATAACCCTACCTCAATTAGGTCTTTTAAGGGTTGTATCGTGGTCGGGTTCACGGTTCGTGAAACAAAGGATATTTGGCTCAAATTTTGATTTGTACCCACCCCTTCTACGTGATGATCTCCGATCCTAAGGTTCAGTTAACCTGGCACAAGCACTCGCCTCTTCGAGAGGTATGTTGACTGGTAAGAACCACAAGTAAGGAATTCACAAGGATTTCTTCCGGAGTGACAGCTACTCCTTCTTCGTTTTCGGTGTCTGTGTACACGACTTTGTGATTTGCTGGGGAAAAATTTCTTTTTATCCCTTCTTTTTCGTTCTTTTGATTCCCTAACTTTTGCCTGGACTGACTCCTTTAGAGTTCTTTTCGATTCTTTGTTTTCTTTTAAAGTCCAGCGGGATGCCCTGATTTTTGCCTAAGTATTAGCTTTCTCAGCTTTTCTTTCTTTTTACTTAGCGGGCTTTCTTTTCGTTCTTTCTTTTGGAACAAAGTCGTGTGACACCGGTTGTCTTGATTGCTCCGAAAGGATTGTAACTGTCTCACTCCTGATTGGTGAGGTTTGACCTCTTGAAAGGTATAAACTGATTGGTCCTCGAAAGACAACACTCCTCTGTAAGACTTGAATGCCCGGTCAAGCTAACTGACAACTACCCTGTCCCGGGTTAAGATGTGAGGGTTTAACAGTCCGAAAAAACTTCTACTTCCTGGCTCGAAGTGGTTAACAAGGGACTAACTCCTTATATATCCAGTGTTTGGGGAATTTGAAACAATGCCTTGTACGTCATCGGTAAGGCCTTATCTGAAAGCATACGATCATCGGTTATGAGTATTCATTTTCATCATCCTCCCTCCAATCTTTGCTAGTCACAGGGATAAAGTGGAGTGAATAAAATGCAAGTGTCAGTGCAATGCAATAAATGAGCGACAGCGACCTGATTAATTCAGAAAAATGCATAGTCACTTTATTATTATCACCATTCGAAACATACAACGTTTAAAAGCAGGTAGTAACTAACAGAAAAGAAACTACAAATGCAAATGATATAAAGGTCTGAGGACTGCCAATGCTGAGGCGCCCGCCTGTCTGAATCACTGGCTTTTGCTGGGGAATACCTTCCGAGTCTACGAGCTTAGACAGCTGAGCGGTTGGGATGAACAAACAGAAATCCTTCCCGAAAGGAAATGCGATCCTGATCAATCAACTGCTGTACTTTCGCCTGAAACGCTTTACAATCTTCCGTCGAATGCCCTGGAGAGCCACCATGATAACCACACTGAACGTGGGGATTGTACCCAGGAGGGTAAGGTTCTGGAACTGGCTTAAGAGCTTTAGGTTCCACTAAAGACTTCTGGATTAGAGATGGTAGCAACTGGCTATACGGCATAGGCACTGGGTGAGAAGGACCATTCCTTCGTTCCAAGTTGTTGCGAGGCCGATTCTGATTCTGACGCTGATTCCGATAACCTCGGCCACGAGTTTGCTGCTTTGCAATGGAAACGACATAAGATTCCTGATATGGTGCCCCAGGCACGACTGTCTGTTCAGTATAACAAGCCACGGGAGGTACTGATCTCTGATAAGATGATGAACCAACAAAATTCACTGATTCGCTTCGAGGATATTCAACCTTTGGCATGACTGAGTTGATCACAACTTCTTCTTCACTCTGATAGTCACAAGGGTATTCGGTTTCATCAGCTTGATCATATGAAGTAATCTGAACTTTCCCAATTCTCATGGAATACTCAAGGCGTTCTCCTAATGCTACCACGTCAGAGAAACTTGCCGGAATTTCGAGCAATCTTTTGAAGTACGGATATTGTAGGGAATCTACAAACATGCTTGCCAGCTCTTGGTCTAACAGCGGTGGACGCACTCTAGCAGCAAATTCTCTCCATCTCTGAGCATATTTCCTGATAGGTTCATTGTCCTCTTGAGACAATTCTTGCAGATGCATGCGATAAGGAGCAATGTCTAGGTTATAATCGTACTGCTTTAGAAAAGCTCTGGCTAAATCCATCCATGACTGAATCTGATTTCTCTCTAACTGCATATACCACCTCAAAGATGCCCCAGTCAGACTATCTTGAAAGCAATGAATCATCAGTTTATCATCTCGCACGAACGCAGTCATTCTTCGACAGAACATCATCAAATGCAGCTTCGGACAGCTATCTCCCGTGTACTTCTCAAATTTCGGCACTTTGAACTTGTAAGGCAACACCAGGTCAGGAACCAAACACATGTCTACAACATCTAGGTTGACAGCATCTTTGGCTTTCAAAGCTTTCATTTGCTCTTCTAACACTCAGAGTCTTCTACCATCGTCAAGAGCTCTTGGATCTACCATCCCAGCCGTTGGAATATCTCTATGGTAGTTCATCACAGGGAAAGCAACACCTTGATTGTTAACAGGAGGAGGACGCTCATTTCGGGCAACAAACTGCTCATGTCGACCTCGGTTCTCAACAGAAGGCTGTACAACTTGGTCTGCAGCAATGTTGTTCACTTGCGGGAAGTCTTCCATAGAATCATACAGAGGGTTGGACGCCGTAGTGAACCCCGTCAAGGTATTAGGAGACCGGAAATTGCTTTCAGACATAGCTACCAATAGTCTTCAGCTGACTTCAATGCTTGATTCTGCTCAAATCTACTCAACCCCTAGGTCGGTCCTCTGACAATCAACAGCTTCTCAATCCAAACTCCGGGTAATCACCTTCAGGAAACAAAGGCTGGATCAGAACTCTGGCCAACTGGAGGATGATATGCAATATGATGCAACACTGATATGCACATGATATGCAAGATGCAGCAAACAACGGGACCACAACCCCCACACAAAATCTGAATACTGCTGCGCTGCTGACGGAGACGTTCTCTAAAGAGAAGACCAAAATAACGGGTAGGTTGGAAGTCAAGTTTCCTGCACAAAAAACCCCCCCACTCACAGGTATGGACCTATATCTGAAAAGGTACGGCATCCTATGCGGTCGTCAGCGTCACAGACTTTCAAGACTGACGATACGATTCCCAGAAGGAGTGGCATCATCAAGTCCTGAAGAGGCCTCACTTAGCTAACTTCCAAATGATCGGTTCCCAGAGTCGACAATCCAACTAACCAGCAACCCAAGCCACCCAAAGGGTGGGTCAAGAGGCCAACCAGAAGAACCTCGTCTAAGTGTAGATTTCGCGGGACACCAAGGCAAGTAAAGCATGCGGGCGCCCACTAATTTCTACTCTAAGTCTAAGGTGCACTCAAGCCCAGGTCCGGCTTCTCTCAATCATAGAACATC
This sequence comes from Lathyrus sativus, assembly GCA_963859935.3. Classification (NCBI taxonomy): domain Eukaryota; kingdom Viridiplantae; phylum Streptophyta; class Magnoliopsida; order Fabales; family Fabaceae; genus Lathyrus; species Lathyrus sativus. Next base: position 132,657,651 of record OZ012738.1, read on the forward strand.
CGTAACACCCCAACAGCAACAGATAATATCAATAAATAAGCCCCAATAGCCAAGCAAACAAGCGCTAGGATTGACTCTCTCTTAGGGGACGTTGGATCCCACATGCATAAGGACTATCGCAGTCCTTAGCAGCCAGGGACGTTGGGTCCCCAGCTGTCGCTACTGCGAAAATCGGCGCCGACTGACAGAAGAGTCGCCACCGTGCGTTATTTATCCCGACGGAGGGAAAGGAAACGCTCGAAGTAAACCTCGCAAAAAACGGGGAAAGGTATGGTCATCGCAACCAAAACCTGGGTTCGGGAGTCGGTTACGCAAGGGGAAGGTATTAGCACCCCTCACGTCCGTCGTACTCGACGGGATCCACGCTTGCTTGGGTTGTCTAAAGGATGCAAAAACAATCTATCTACGGCTGCTAAATCTAAACGGAAAGGGAATTGACTCGATAGAGCGTCGCACTCTATGCCTACGTATTCTCAAGAGAGAAAGTCAGAGTCAACGTAGTTCGGGACTACGGGGAAATTGGCTCGTCAAGACCTCGCGTCTTGTGCCTACGTACTTCCGCACTGCATGGAAGATCAGAGCTTTACGTAGTTCAGGCTAACTACGGCTAAACAAAACATTCTCACACAGCAGTGAGAAAAACAACTGGTTTCACAGGGTCGGGAACCTATGGGCAAAACTATGGCTTGGTCTCAAATGCACAAGGGCAAGAGAGAAAAAGGGTATCAATTAGTCGTCAGCGGGAAAGTCTCGATAGCACAGCAACGAGAGAACAAAAAGAATTAGTCGTTAGTGTGCTCGCTAGGATATCGCATCCTATGCCTACATATCCTCGTCTGGTACGAGAAATCAGAGCAGCTGTAGTTCGGCTACTTCGGGACCACAGCTCAAATCTCGTTTTATTAACATTCTGAAAAATGGTTACAATGCTTGAATACTGAAAAGTAAATCTCCTAGGAAACACTATCCTATCCTATCCTGAAAAATCGAATGGAAAATAGCCTCTTAACACGTGGGCTCCTAAACTATCTCTAAAAAGAAAATAAACTCTATGAAAATATATCCTAAAAATATTATCTCTACTGATATTTTTTCTCTTTTCTTTTCAACTATTTTCTCCCTTCTTTCAAAATATTTTTCCATATTTTTCTATGAATATTTCTCTTTCTTTTATTTCTTTTTCTTTTCTAATATTTTTCTCTCTATTTTCTTTTATTGTTTTTCCACTATTTTTCTATATTCTTTTCCTTCTTCTCTTTTTTTCAATATGTTTCAAATATACTTTTCTTTATTGTTTCTTTTTTTCTTCTAGAAACTTTAAACAAAGGAAAAAAATGAAAAAAAAATACAAAAAAATGGGAAGGGGGTACACTGCTGTTACAGGGGGAGTGATAAGCAAAAAAAAGTAAAAAAACTGACTGAGATTGGGCCCAGCCCAATTAATAATACAGGAAACGGAGGGGGGGGGGGTGTATGAGTGAACTGGGAGTGTGTTGGCAATTGGATCTCATTGGGCCTGAGCCCATTCTCAGCAAAAACGAGGGGGTGTGGTATCTCCAAAAAAATGACTGGGCCTGGATCCAGCCCAATCTCTTCCCCTTCCTCTCTTCCCTTTCCCCTTTCTGAAACCCTAGAATCCTTCCCCTTCTCTCAGCGCCGCCGCCCTCTCTGAACCATCTCCGTTTAAGCTTTCTCTCTCAGAATCAACCTTCTTCTCTTCTTTTCGTCTCCACCTCTCTCTCCATATCTCTTTCAAAAACCAAACTCCAGAAACATCAAAAGAAAGAAATATTGGAGTTTCTGATGGTGACGAGGTTCTTGGATTCTTTCTGGGTTTGTTGAAGAAGAACCTGTGATGTTCTTTCAAGAACGACGAACTTTGAAGAAGATCGTTGAAGGTTCTGGAATGTTTCTTGACATCTGATCAAAGATCGTTGAAGACAAACCCTGGAAATGGACGAATGGATCTATATAGATGGTGTTGATGAAGACGTTTCTGGAAAATGATGAACTGTATGAATGTCTTCTGGAAATTTGGTGTTGACGACCTTTATGGACATGAAGATCTTGTTTGCAGGTTGAAGGCGCGATGAAGTTCTTGGGAGATTTGATGAAAGAATCTGGAAAGATCGAAGGAGTCTTGAGGTTCCTGAAAACTCTTGCATGTGGATCTGGACGGAGGAAGACTGTTCTGGGAAGAAGATGAATTGATGATGTTGGACGCTTGAAGAACTCTGGATCGTGATGAACACGGTGGATCTCGGATGAAATTTGAAGTGAATCTTGTGGATGATGATCAGAGAGGGATGTTTCTGGGTTTTAGGTGATGAAGGTTAGAGGAGGTTTCTAGGATGTTTCTGGTGAGATTGGTCGAAGGAGGAAGAAGATGAATGTTGGCCGGAATCTGGGTTGGTGAGGTTCTCCGGTGAGGTTGGATGGTGACGAGAGGAGGAAGATGAAGACGATCGGAATCTGGGTTGGTGAGGTTCTCCGGTGACGGGTAGGACGGTGGCCGCCGGCCATGCATGTCGGTTGGGGAAGGCTTCCGGCGAGAGCAGGCGGTGTGTACGCGTGGTGGAGGTAGTGGGGTGAGAGCATGCATGCCAGACGCGTGTCCCGCGCGTGGCAGAGGGAGAGGAAGCGGAATGTGAGGTGGCGTGGGCTGAAGATGAAACGTGGGGCCATCTCGAGTTTACACGTGGCTCTGGATATTTATAAGACTGAGAATTTTCTGCACACTTCTGGAAGCTTCTGGAACGATCTGGAAATCACTGGACACTTTGGACAAAAAATGGACTATTCTGGCTGCGAATTTGGGCTTCTGCACTGATGATATGGGCCCAACGAAATACCTCCCAAAAACTGAAAATGATTAAACTATTAAACTGATGGATTAAAAAAGCTGATTAAGACTAACCAATGATTAACTAATAAAACTAACTAAAACTAAACCTAAAAAAACCCACAATTAAAATTAATAAATCTCTATTAAATTTCTAATAAAACTATATTACTTAAAAGAAACTCTATCATTAATAAAAGAAAAAATCTATATCTAAAAGAAAATTTACATTATCCTATTAAAAAATAAAATCTATTTAACTTCTATAAAAGGAAATAAAAATCTATTAATTCTATTAAAAATAGTAAAAATCTATTTAATATCTAATATTCTAAAAAATGAATTGAAAAATATTAAAACTATTAAAAACTAATAATATTCTATATTATCTAAAATGATTAAAATCTACCTAATATTCTATAAAATGCTAAAAATGATTTAAATCTATTTAAAAAGAATTAAAACTATTAAAAATCCTATTAAATCCTAAAAATGATTAAAAATCTATTTAAACCCTAAAAAATGCCAATAAAATCCAGAAAAATCACAGTAATTCCCAGAGGAACAAGATAAGCACCGAACGACACCTAACACCGCGAGAGCGCACCAAAATAGCCGGTAAAAATAAACGGGCACCGAAATATCCCAAAAATATGATTCTATCTATTTAAACTGATTAAAAAACACCTGAAACACGAGACGAGAGCTGTGATCCCAATAAAATCAAAAAAAATGCATTGTATGCAATATGCAGATGCGAATGCGGTTATGCGTCGAAACATCGATCCAGATACGAGACCCGGTTGGTCAAATTTTGGGGTGCAACAGATAGGTTTTATATCGTGAAGCTCGTGTCGCACGCGACTGTCGACTCGTTGTACGACCTTACGATCACAGAAGAGAATAGGAAGCCCGAGGAGACCTTAGTGTCGAAATTTCCACTTGAGTGGGTCGAGGACCACTTCCTCCTAGGCACGTACAACTATATTGTGAAGCATGTCGACCTGGATGCTGACGACCGGCTGTCTTACCAAAAAATGGTCGACTTTGTATCCGGCTTCACCCCCGCTAAGTGTGTTAGGAAGGGCGGGAATTTCATCCTCGACGAGCGTGGAAAGATTTGTCGTGAGGCCCGACTGATCAATACCAAGGCTATCCTTGAGTGCGGATTGTCGCGGTGAGAATCAGATACCAAACTATTAATTAAATTGAATCACAAATTATTATTCACCATCGGTCTTTAATTTGTCCAAGGGAAGGGAAAAATATCGAATAACCCATAAGTATACAATGCAATAAAAAACTAGAGAGTCTAAGGTTCGGGGGTTGATTATACCTAGGGAAGGTGTTAGCATCCTAAGCATCTGTAGTACTCTACAGGAACATCTTGTTTTAATGTTATTTGTTATCTGCTTGCTAGGGGAAAGACCTAGGGGTTTATTTCTAAGTATGCTCGCCAAGACATCGCATATTGTGCCTACGTATCCTGACGGGAATGGAATCAGAGCATTCGTAGTTCCCCAAAAGGGTAGATGAATTTGTTGATTTTAGGAGAAGAGACAAGTCGTCATATTAAGGAGAATCCTCAACTTAAACCACCACAAACATATGGAAGACGGTCTTTGCTTCATAATGAGAGAAGTGCTCCAACTCGGATATATAATCAATGAGTATTTCACATACCTCTCTCAAGCGGAAAAGAATCTACGTCTTTCTCCACTATGTCATGGGGGTAGGAGAATTATATCTCGACTACAAAGATGACTAGTGTCTAATTCTCTTGTGGGGAGAAAGATAATCTTAATCCTTAAATTGTCTAGAAGTTGAAATCCTAAGTGAATTAACCTAGTTTTATGAATCTAAAATAAGATTATGGGGAAACTATTCTAGAAGTTGTCATGCAAAGATAGACATGCATTTGAGATTAAATAGAAGCTACCCTAATGTCATCATGTTAGAAATTAGAACCTAAAGCCTAATTCGCCATTAAGTGATCAAGATAGAATCTAATCACTTAATGAGATATTCTCTGGAAGTGTGACAATTAGAAGCAAAGCGAAGAATCAATGGCATCAAGTATTAAGGCTCATCCTCGATCATGCATGACAAGATCAAAACGAAGATTAATGAGGAAAATTAGAAGAATTTAGCTAGAGAAAAAAAATTCAAAAACAGAATCATAATCTAATATTCGAACTGGTTGATATCAAAGCCAAAACTTTTCCCAACTAACATTTAGGGGTTTAATCAGGAATTAATGTCAATAATATAAATACTTACAACAATAAACCAAGATTATATTTTCAATTAATATTAAAATCCTAATTAACATTATCAAAATATTACAGGAATTCTAAAAGAACAAAAACAACATTATTAAAAATATATATAAAAAAAATGGTGTTTGAAAATCAGGCTTGTGGTGGTGAGTCTATTGCCCATTGAAACAAAAAAAATGTCAAAAAAAACATGGGCCAAGTCCTCTACTAACTCTATCCAACCCAATAATAAAAACCACATTGCAACTCTGAAGAATGAATAACCATGTCCATTACTTTCATCTTCTTCTCCCTCTACGATGCTCTCACTCGCTCGCTTCCTAATTTGGTCGTGCGAAACGACCATCATCCCCAAGTTTTCCTCTCTTATTCAACTCCCTACTCACCACTAACTCCTCACACGCGAATCATACTCAGTCACAACTTCAATATCTTCCACCCACAGACTCACAATCGAAGGAAGGAAGTTTTGCCGCGCTACGGAAGTTTGTCGACGACGGCGGAATAAACTATATTGCTCTCAAATTACATCCACTCAAAGTTTTCAGTTTGAAATGAAATTTGACAGTACCGCAACAAAAGGAAAATGTATTGAATGAAAACTCACATCAAATTGAACAAAGGTATTGATCCTCTTTTGATCGATGTCGCAAATTCTCGTCTTTTTTTGCCTTTTGTATATGATGCGTGTGATGAATTTTTTGCGTGTGAATCCTTTTGTTTTGATATGCGTGTGTTTGGATGGCTTTGTGATGATTGCTCCGTGAATACTGTCTTGATTCCCTTGGTGATGTTTCTCGTTGTTGCGTTCTGAAGGTTTTTTTTCCCATGGATTCTTCTGTGTTGGGGTTTGTTCTGTGTGAAAGTTGGGATTTGTGATGATTGCTTATGCTGCGTGTGAACTCTTTTTTTATGTGCGTGTATGGTAGGTGATGATGTTTTTTCAATTCGTGTGTATGAGGTGTATCTACTTGTGTGTACGTTACTGCTCCCTCTATAATGTGTGTTAGTTCCATGAGTATCCATGGTCCTATGATTGGCTAAATTTTGGGAAAACATGACTCTGCACTAATGTTAAGCAGGATGTCATTACTATAGTTATGACATCACTACAGGAGTAAGCAACAACTGATTAAAACTGTTGTCATGAGTTTTAATCAGAATGTCACTGACCCTGTCTGGTACAATAGGTGATCCTAAGGTATTTAGGAGTGGAGTAGCTGCTATGTGTTAGCAGTAGCCAAGTTCCTCACAGGTTGAGGTGTGCAGCCACAACAGGTTGAGCTGTGATGAAGTTCCTCACAGGCAGTGTGAGGTGTGCAGCCATAACAGGTTAAGTTGTGATGAAGTTCCTCATAAGTAGTGAGTGAGGTGTGTTGTCATGTGTCTTAAGCAGGACATCATTTCATGACAACAGAAGGAGCTGTTAATGTATATCTCTTGCCAGAATTGGTTTGGATTGATGAAACCATGTTAAAAATACCTCATCAGTAAATATGTCAAGGAGATTTATTAGGAACAAGAACAAATTTTATTGGTATTCATAAAAGGATATTGGAGACCTTTTAGGAAACTTTAATATACTTGTTTCTAATGTTATTCTGCAGAAGATTGGGTGAAGCCAGGTCTGGTGTAAAGAAAAACCTGCAGAAGAGTGGATGTCATACTGAATGTCATGACATTGATCGTATGACATCAGTCGTGCAGGCATGTTGGTTATTTGTTATCTCAGGCTAGATTTCAGGAGACTTGTTATGACCCCTGAGTTATCTCAGGAGAGATTCAAGGCAATTTTGACCATGCCATGACCTAATTGGACAACACCTTGAATTGTGGAAATTAGTTTTATTTTGTTAAAACTAATATTTGTTACTTCTGCACAGCCCAAGCCCAGTCTGCAGTGCTATAAAAGGAGGCACAGAAGCAAGGGAAAAGTAAGCACTCACATCAAGAAAAACCAGAGTGTAAAATAAAGGTCTAGGGTTTGAGAGTCCCTTATGTGTAAGTCACCCTTTGTATCTTTTGATACATTGAGGTAGACATATTTGTAAGTGAATAAGGCTAGTATTCACGTGTAAAGTCTGTTTAGAAATACTTGTAATCCAAGCAATTGTCTGGTTGATGATTGCATTGGTTAGGTAGATTCTAGGCTGTGTCTCACTCAAAGCTGTGAAGCAACAGTGTGTGAGTTCCTTGATCAAAGTTGTGAAGCAAGATCAAGGTGTGTATGAAGTGTCTCTTCATACTGATTTCTGTAATTGTTTGATATCACTATTGTGTGATAGTGGGGGAGTAAGTGGGTATACTCAGGTACTAGAGTGTCTCTAGGCTGAAATGTCATTGGGTAGAGATTAAGTGAGAAGTGCAAACTAGAGGTTTGACTTTGAATTGATTCTACTAATAGTGAATTTCCTCCCTGGCTTGGTAGCCCCCAGATGTAGGTGTTGTTGATACCGAACTGGGTGAACAATTCTGTGTTATTTATCTTTCTGCATTTACAATTCTGTACTTTAAATGGTTAGATAAATAGTATGACAGACTGCAGATGTCACAATAGAGGTCGTGACATTGGTCATGACATTGGGAAAATTTAAAGAAATTTAAATTGGCCATGGTCTGTCCTCATCCTTGTTGAGCAAAGATCAATGTTCTTGGAACACATGTGATCTGCATACCAGAATTTCAATGTGTATGTGGTTTTGTATTAGGTTTTTGTGGTATGTGTATGCTGCACTTTTTTTGTGTGTGTCCTGTTATGAATACTTGATGCCCTTTTATAGATTCAAACAATTATTGTGCTGATTTGTGAATTGAAGAGGTAGGATTTGTCGTTGGGTCTTTGTTTCGGGAAAGAAAATCATATTGGTCCTTGCTATGAGTACAGACTTGAATATACTTTCCATTTTTATGTCGACATGTCTATGAGCTGCTGTAATTTCTTGCCTTATCCATGATTTTGTGATGAATGTTACTCTCATTTTTGTTTCAACATGTCTTACAGATTCTTTTAGAAAGAAAATGAAAGTCACGATCTCACGTTTGCTTCATTTTTGCTATGCCAAGAAAGATCAACATTATACCAAGGTTTAAGAACCAAGCTCAGTTTACCTCACCGGAGATGGTGATAAATAATTTTGGATGCCTCTTCACACCGACTAAAAGATCTTGCCTTGCCCGAGTTTGTGACGTGACCCCTTAAAATGGATTCTCGATCTATGTTCATTCTTATCTCGCCAGTACAGAATTGAGTAAGGTGGGTTGCTGAACGAGCTACCGCTGCTGCAACATCTTGCGAGTCCAAATTAAATTTATATTTTGCAATTGGTAGATTGAAGTCCATAGCTTTATACTTTGTAATTTGATAAAGAGGGAGTGTTGAGGCGGTAAAGTAGAAAACAAAAATATTAAGTACCCAATTTTGCCGTCTCCATAGGGATCAGTACGAGGGAAAGAATGCCATTCGACAATCTCCACGTCTCTAAGCTTGGGTTTGAATGGTTTGGGATAAAAATGCAAAAGGAAAAACATAAAACAAGAAAATAAATACATTCTTAAGAAATGAGAAAACTCGTCAGGAGTTGTATTTCGTTCCATCCATCATGTACTAAAAAATATATGGATCAAATGCACGCAACCTAAATCGCTCGTTAATATCATCATGTATCGCTCACAACAGAGGTTATGTCAAACCGTATCGTCTCATCGGTGACGTCCCACGCAACTTAACAACACAGAGCATTAAGAATCGATACCCACGTGAATATTAGTCTTAAATCTATGTATAGAGTTTAGAATCTAACAGATGTTCATCTTAGATCGAGTTCGAACCGTATATGTCTATAGAAATCCAAACTCATTAAGTAAAAAATCAAGATAACCATCGATAAAGAGTTGTAAAAGAGATTTTATACAAAGATTCATAAACATACATACAATCAAGATAAACTTACATACAAAACCCTAACAAATAGAGAGTACAAAGAGAAGAGAGAAGAAGAACACAAATCTCATGGTTTGTCAACTCCAATTGAAGTGGATTCGACTCCGGATCGACAAGATGCACACTCTAATGTTGTTTCTATGCTAAATCTACTCAAGAATATTTTTGATGAAGTTAGGGTAAAATGTTCCCAACAACATCACCTAAAAAATGCTGAAAAATCACTTAAATAGGCAAAAATGGATTTTCGTATTCGCCTAGCGAAGTCCCGTTCGCCCAGTGAACTTATGCAGCCTTAGCTACTGCCAAAATAGTGTTTTCCATGCTTTTTAGAACTTTCTATTCGCCTAGCGAACATGGCAGCAAACCAACACTTGTTTCGACCATAACGTTTAAACCGTAACTCCATTTTACGCGTGGTCGAAAGCGTTGGAAAGCTTATTCAATGCTCTATAAGACAATGAAAAAATATCATTGCTTACATACCTACAAAAATGAGAGAAAAATAATTAAACTCAATGATGTTTACATGATACGCAATATATATACTATAATGTAAACTATACAAAAATACACAAAACAGGAGATTATTAACAGGAAAACAATGAATTAAGTCAATAAGTGCCAATTATTCACACTCAAAATCAATACAATTTAGCACTTATCAACTCTCCCCAACTTAAACTTGTTTGCCCTAAAACAAGAATCAATCAACTCAAGGAAACAAAAGTAATAACCAAGCAATCACGATTCAACAAGTTTTGAAAAACAAAAACAAATGCATGGTTCAACACAAAAACGTACATACAAAGCAAACCATACCACTAAACTACAAAGGTAACATGAAAATGAAACAACTCTTAAATACAAAACACATGTCAAAAATTCTAAGACAATACAATGTTCAAAAATGAATCACACCTAGCACACACTTCATCGATAGAAGAATAAAAAAAACATTTGGGACTTAACTCTCACCCAACAATCATGCTAACAACAAGATAAATTATGTATTCATCAAGAAAAATGCTCACATTGAACAGTATAAAAGAAAAAATCACAAGGGCTTTAAGGGTTGTAATGTGGCTTGGGTAACAAACAATTGTTTTTCTCAAGATAAAAGAAACAAAAACGTGCATAATCAAATGAGAGTGATCATTTCTCACAATCTCAAGCACTCACAAATTTAAATCACCTTTTTCTCTTTTCCAAATTGTTACACCATTTCACACAACTTATTAGCATAATATTATTCTATTTTTTTTCAATTCTTTTCCTTCTTTTTTCTTTTTCTTTTTCTTTTTTTCTTTTCTTTCTTTTTCAAACTTTTTATTTTTCTCAACCTCTTAGCAACCAACCTCTTCTCCCCCACTTAAATACAACCACACATAGTGACATGAATGCTCTCAAACTTATTAGGCAAGGGTAAAAAAACTCAAATAATAAGTCATGGTTATAGTTCAAGAAAAAGTATTAGAATCCATACAAAAATGAACTTAACACCAACATGGATTCTAACAAAGGCTCAAAGGGGGTAAACAAATTCTCACTCACTCACAAGGTAGATTGACTATTTACTCAAATGGGTATGCTCAAAATCAAATAAAATGCCTTAATTATTTTAGTGCTATTATACAAATCAACAAAAATATAAGATTAAACATAATAAAACCAAGTTAAAAAAGAATGTTGGTCTCCTGTATATAGTAAACAATGGAAAGCTCCTCACAAAAAGGTTTTGTCCTAAAGTGATTCAAAACTGAACAAGTATGGCAAATAAATGAATGACATGAAAATTGTAAAAATGAAAAGTATCTTAATCATGCTATGTTCTAGAAAGCGATAAACGAGTATCATGCAAAGTACCAACTTCAAACAATATCAAAACCATACATTCGCAAGTTGAAACGACCAAACTTGGAAAATCACAAAATGCATCCTCAAGCTAATCAAAAACGAACTTGAGAGCAAACACAAAAATTATTCTAACAACCTAACAAAATTGAATTAAAACTAACTAAACACAAAGACCAAAATTGGTGAACGTGGATGGAAAATGAGAGATTTGTCTTTGCAAAACAAGGCGCACTAAGCGCGGGCAGGAAAACTTCAATTTTCATATTCTTTTTCTCACATGTGATCCATCCATTTTCACTTTATATTAACTATACTACTAAATATAAAACTATACAAACTCAAAAATTGTTGGGTTTCCTCCCAACAAGCGCTTGTTTCACGTCGTAAGCTCGACGCCTTTATTTATGCATATGCTCCTTTATGTTGCTTGGTTCACCGGTTACTACCAAATAAACCTGCACAACACTTGAGCAAACGTAAACCAAAAACAAAAATATGCACAAACACATAAACATGATAGAAAATACACACACACACACGCATATATATATATATATATATATATATATATATATATATATATATATATATATATATATATATATATATATATATATATATATATATAAATATATATATATATAATCACTATGGAAAACAACTATAAACATGTATATTCAAAGCTTTAAAACATAGAAATTATCGCAATGCGATTCAATATCAAAACCAATCCCCGACAATGGCGCCATTTTATTGAGGCGGTAAAGCAGCAAGCAAAAACATTAAGTACCTAGTTTTGTCGTCTCCACAGGGATCGGTGCAAGGGTAAGAATGTCATTCGACAATCTCCACGTCTCTAAGCTTGGGTTTGAATAGTTTGGGATAAAAATGCAAAAGGAAAAACATAAAACAAGAAAATAAGTACATTATTAAGAAATGAGAAAACTTGTCAGGAGTTGTATTTCGTTCCACCTATCATGTACTAAAAAATATATGGATCAAATGCACGCAACCTAAACCGCTCGTCAATATCATCACATATCGCTCACAACAGAGGTTATGTCTAACGCAAAGTCGAGAGATCAACTGTATCGTCTCATCAGTGATGTCCCACGCAACTCAATAACACGGAGCATTAAGAACCGATACCCACATGATTATTAGTCTTAAATCTATGTCTAGAGTTTAGAATCTAACAGATGTTCATCTTAGATCGAGTTCGAACTGTATATGTCTATAGCAATCCAAACTCATTAAGTAAAAAATCAAGATAACCATCGATAAAGAGTTACAAAAGATATTTTATACAAAGATTCATAAATATACATACAATTAAGATAAACTTACATACAAAACCCTAACAAATAGAGAGTACAAAGAGAAGAGAGAAGAAGAACACAAATCTCATGGTTTGTCAACTCCAATTGAAGTGGATTCGACTCCGGATCGACAAGATGCACACTCTAATGTTGTTTCTATGCTAAATCTACTCAAGAATATTTTTGATGAAGTTAGGGTAAAATGTTCCCAACAACATCACCTAAAAAATGCTGAAAAATCACTTAAATAGGCAAAAATGGATTTTCGTGTTCGCCTAGCGAAGTCCCGTTCGCCCAGTGAACTTATGCAGCCTTAGCTACTGCCAAAATAGTGTTTTCCATGCTTTTTAGAACTTTCTATTCGCCTAGCGAACATGGCAGCAAACCAACACTTGTTTCGACCATAACGTTTAAACCGTAACTCCATTTTACGCGTGGTCGAAAGCGTTGGAAAGCTTATTCAATGCTCTATAAGACAATGAAAAAATATCATTGCTTACATACCTACAAAAATGAGAGAAAAATAATTAAACTCAATGATGTTTACATGATACGCAATATATATACTATAATGTAAACTATACAAAAATACACAAAACATGAGATTATTAACAGGAAAACAATGAATTAAGTCAATAAGTGCCAATTATTCACACTCAAAATCAATACAATTTAGCACTTATCAACTCTCCCCAACTTAAACTTGTTTGCCCTCAAACAAGAATCAATCAACTCAAGGAAACAAAAGTAATAACCAAGCAATCACGATTCAACAAGTTTTAAAAAACAAAAACAAATGCATGGTTCAACACAAAAACGTACATACAAAGCAAACCATACCACTAAACTACAAAGGTAACATGAAAATGAAACAACTCTTAAATACAAAACACATGTCAAAAATTCTAAGACAATACAATGTTCAAAAATGAATCACACCTAGCACACACTTCATCGATAGAAGAATAAAAAAAAACATTTGGGACTTAACTCTCACCCAACAATCATGCTAACAACAAGTTAAATTATGTATTCATCAAGAAAAATGCTCACATTGAACAGTATAAAAGAAAAAATCACAAGGGCTTTAAGGGTTGTAATGTGGCTTGGGTAACAAACAATTGTTTTTCTCAAGATAAAAGAAACAAAAACGTGCATAATCAAATGAGAGTGATCATTTCTCACAATCTCAAGCACTCACAAATTTAAATCACCTTTTTCTCTTTTCCAAATTGTTACACCATTTCACACAACTTATTAGCATAATATTATTCTATTTTTTTTCAATTCTTTTCCTTCTTTTTTCTTTTTCTTTTTCTTTTTTTCTTTTCTTTCTTTTTCAAACTTTTTATTTTTCTCAACCTCTTAGCAACCAACCTCTTCTCCCCCACTTAAATACAACCACACATAGTGACATGAATGCTCTCAAACTTATTAGGCAAGGGTAAAAAAACTCAAATAATAAGTCATGGTTATAGTTCAAGAAAAAGTATTAGAATCCATACAAAAATGAACTTAACACCAACATGGATTCTAACAAAGGCTCAAAGGGGGTAAACAAATTCTCACTCACTCACAAGGTAGATTGACTATTTACTCAAATGGGTATGCTCAAAATCAAATAAAATGCCTTAATTATTTTAGTGCTATCATACAAATCAACAAAAATATAAGATTAAACATAATAAAACCAAGTTAAAAAAGAATGTTGGTCTCCTGTATATAGTAAACAATGGAAAGCTCCTCACAAAAAGGTTTTGTCCTAAAGTGATTCAAAACTGAACAAGTATGGAAAATAAATGAATGACATGAAAATTGTAAAAATGAAAAGTATCCTAATCATGCTATGTTCTAGAAAGCGATAAACGAGTATCATGCAAAGTACCAACTTCAAACAATATCAAAACCATACATTCGCAAGTTGAAACGACCAAACTTGGAAAATCACAAAATGCATCCTCAAGCTAATCAAAAACGAACTTGAGAGCAAACACAAAAATTATTCTAACAACCTAACAAAATTGAATTAAAACTAACTAAACACAAAGACCAAAATTGGTGAACGTGGATGGAAAATGAGAGATTTGTCTTTGCAAAACAAGGCGCACTAAGCGCGGGCAGGAAAACTTCAATTTTCATATTCTTTTTCTCACATGTGATCCATCCATTTTCACTTTATATTAACTATACTACTAAATATAAAACTATACAAACTCAAAAATTGTTGGGTTTCCTCCCAACAAGCGCTTGTTTCACGTCGTAAGCTCGACGCCTTTATTTATGCATATGCTCCTTTATGTTGCTTGGTTCACCGGTTACTACCAAATAAACCTGCACAACACTTGAGCAAACGTAAACCAAAAACAAAAATATGCACAAACACATAAACATGATAGAAAATACACACACACACACACACGCATATATATATATATATATATATATATATATATATATATATATATATATATATATATATATATATATATATATATATATATATATATATATATATATATATATATATATATATATATATATATATATATATATATATATATATATATATATATATATATATATATATATATATATATATATATATATATATATATATATATATATATATATATATATATATATATATATATATATATATATATATATATATATATATATATATATATATATATATATATATATATATATATATAATCACTTATGGAAAACAACTATAAAGATGTATATTCAAAGCTTTAAAACATAGAAATTATCGCAATGCGATTCAATATCAAAACCAATCCCCGACAATGGAGCCATTTTATTGAGGCGGTAAAGCAGCAAGCAAAAACATTAAGTACCCAGTTTTGTCGTCTCCACAGGGATCGGTGCAAGGGTAAGAATGCCATTCGACAATCTCCACGTCTCTAAGCTTGGGTTTGAATAGTTTGGGATAAAAATGCAAAAGGAAAAACATAAAACAAGAAAATAAATACATTATTAAGAAATGAGAAAACTTGTCAGGAGTTGTATTTCGTTCCACCTATCATGTACTAAAAAATATATGGATCAAATGCACGCAACCTAAACCGCTCGTCAATATCATCACATATCGCTCACAACAGAGGTTATGTCTAACGCAAAGTCGAGAGATCAACTGTATCGTCTCATCAGTGATGTCCCACGCAACTCAATAACACGGAGCATTAAGAACCGATACCCACATGAATATTAGTCTTAAATCTATGTCTAGAGTTTAGAATCTAACATATGTTCATCTTAGATCGAGTTCGAACTTTATATGTCTATAGCAATCCAAACTCATTAAGTAAAAAATCAAGATAACCATCGATAAAGAGTTACAAAAGATATTTTATACAAAGATTCATAAATATACATACAATTAAGATAAACTTACATGCAAAACCCTAACAAATAGAGAGTACAAAGAAAAGAGAGAAGAAGAACACAAATCTCACGGTCTGTCAACTTCGATTGAAGTGGATTCGACTCCGGATCGCCAAGATGCACACTCTAATGTTGTTTCTATGCTAAATCTACTCAAGAATGTTTTTGATGAAGTTGGGGTAAAAAGTTCCTAACATCTTCACCTAAAAAATGCTGAAAAATCACTTAAATAGGCAAAAATGGGTTTCCATGTTCGCCTAGTGAAGTCCCGTTTGCCCAACGAACTTATGTCACCTTAACTACTGCCAAAATAGTTTTTCCACGCTTTTTAGAACTTTCTATTCGCCTAACAAACTTTTATTCGCCTAGCGAACATGATAGCAAGCCAACACTTGTTTCAACCATAACTTTTAAACCGTAACTCTGTTTTACGCGCGGTCGAAAGTGTTGAAAAGTTTATTCAATACTCTATGAGACAATGACAAAATATCATTGCTTATATACCTAAACAAATGAGATAAAAATAATTAAACTCAATGATGTTTACATGATACGCAATATATATACTGTAATGTAAACTATACAAAAAGTACACAAAAACGGGGGATTATTAATGGAAAACCAACAAATTAAGTCAATAAGTGCCAATTATTCACACTCAAAATCAATAAAATTTAGCACTTATCAGGGAGCCGAGTCATCATGCATTGTAAACGATGCAGATGGTTCTGATGAATGGTAGAAATTGTTTACTTTCCATCTTTATTCAAATGAAGCATATGGTACATGTCTGTGGATCGTATCCTCACTTGTAAATTCTATAGAAATGGCTTGATGAAATGAAGATCAACCCCCTTATTTTTCTTGTTTTTTTTGGGTGTGACATTGCCATATTTGGAGTTGTGGCAAAAATTTTACATGGCATTTGTAATGAACACTTGAATTTTACACTTTTGAATCAATCCTAGAATGTTTGAGTCTTGGCTTTTAACATTGAATTTGCCTCTTGAAATCCTTAATGTAGAATATGAACTTACAAATTCATCTTTCGAGCCTTGAAAGAATTTGAACTTGGTTTTATCATACTTGCACTTGTAAGGAGATCTTGAATTTTTTATTAAATATTGTACATTGGCATGGAATCTCTTTGAATAAAATCTTGAATATATATTTTTTTTGAATTTTGAATTTTGAGATGACATGAACTTTTGTAACAACATGTAAACTCCTTAAAATAAAAAACTTTTTTTGTTTACATGTGGAAAGAAATGGTGGAACTCCATGCTTAACTTTTGGAACACTTTGACGAGGCTTGATCTCCCTTGAGTTTGGAAAGGTATTTTGGATCTTGTAACCTTGTCATGAGGATCTTGAATTTATGAATTGTAAACCATGATTAGATATCGAGTTTTAGTATTAGAGCATGAAATCCATGATGGATCTTGAAATCATGAATCTCGAGCGTCACTTTGAGAACTTATAGCAAAAACTTGATTCGAGATTCTTATCCAAACATTTCCACTTCAAACTCATGAGCTGCACAATCGAAGATGAACTTGGGTACAAGAGCCATACCCTGATAAATAAGGATACAACTTGTAATTCACCACAAACCTCTAGCTAGTCCTTAAATGACCATGCTCAACATTAAAGGGGAGGAAACCATAACCCTCTTCGGGAGTACACACTGAAACTTCTAAGAAACTTTGAGGAAAATAACCAGCCGAACACCCTAGGGCCTTTTAAATCAAGAACCATTGGTCATGCCTTACAATGCTTGACTGCAAGAATCTATACTTTGAAAATATTGCACCTGCATAAACTGGTTAGTCCTGATAAACACACACATGATTTCATAACCTAAATCAGAAGATCGTGGCCAAAGGCCAGATGATTTTACAAAGACAAAACTGAGAAAGGTAGGACAGATGAAATGCGTGATATTCCATGTAGGAAATGCGAAACAGAAAAAAACATAATCTTAGGGTCCAAATTAGGGTATGACAGATGCCCTTATTTAAGTTTCTTCTATCCGGAGATACGGAGATTGAAATCTTCGTCTCGGCGTGATAGGAGAGACTTAAATACAAACATGCATAATTTTTGGCCATAAGATGCCACAAAATGCTTATGATATGATATGATATGCAAGACAAAAATCTTGTGAGGAATGACGTCACAGAAGATAACATCATACAGAAAACACTAAAGCATAGTTAAAGAAAGGAAGACCCGACGAGGAACAACTTAGCAAGACTCCACGAGGAAAGGTCAAACTCCACTAGGGATGCAACTCAACTCCATCGGGGAAAAGGCACTTAACCATCACCGGGGATAGCTTAAACACATGGTCTCTCCAAAATAGAACAAAGGTGTGTATCTCCTACTACCAAGAACATGGTAGCCTAAACAATAAGCAAGAAACTTGAAAGGAAAGAGAACCTACTACCAACTTGTGGTAGCCTAAGCAAAGGTGTCTGACCAAAAGAAATGTGTATTATCTACTATCAAAATATATGATAGCCTAAGCAGAGGTAATAAACTTGAAAAGAAGGATCACCTACTACCAACTTGTGGCAGCCTAAGCAGAAGGTAACTGACCCAAAAGATACGATGTATTACCTACTATGATAGCCTAAGCAAAGGTAAACACAAAAGGAAAGATGACCTACTACCGAACATGGTAGCCTAAGCACATATATCTAACCAAAAAAATAGACATATTACCTACTATCAAACATATGATAGCCTAAATAGAGGTAATAGACTTGAAAGGAGAGATCACCTACTACCAAACATGTGGCACCCTAAGCAAAGGTGTCTGACCAAAAGAAAGGTGTATTACCTACTATCAAAACATATGATAGCCTAAGTAAAGATAATAAACAAAATAATCTTCCATGATCAAAATATGATTCAACTTCTTCTTTAGCTAAATGATTCATCTAGAAAGGATAAATAAACCTCCCCACGCTTCAAGGTTATATGCCATGAACTGGTCTCAGTTACTTTTTTACTCAAGTCTTCTACTTGAAAAGGGTAAAATAAACCTCCCCACACTTTAAGGTTGTATGCCATGAACGAGTCTTAATTTCTTATTTAATCAAGTCTTCTACTTGAAAACGGTAAAATAAACCTCCCCACACTTCAAGGTTGTATGCCATGAATGGGTCTCAGTTTCTTCTTTAATCAAGTCTTCTACTTGTAAAGGGTAAAATAAACCTCCCCACGCTTCAAGGTTCTATACCATGAACGGGTCTCAGTTTCTTCTTGGAATGAAGAATACTTATGGGAAAGTATTTTCACAGGGGGTTGGAATTTCATTGGAGATTGAGGACTTCAGCGAGAATCCATGACTTATTGGAGATTAAGAGTATCATCGGGGATCTTCAAAAGAGATGCAGGTCGGTTGATTTGTAAAACATGTCTTCTCAAATAAGGAGAAGATCAACTATAAGAATCTTCACCAAACTTCTCAGAGAGATGCCATTCGATGGGATTAACTTTGTATAATAGACTCACTGGGGCGAACATCCCTGAGGAGAATTATTACTGTAGTTTGAAGTTGCATTGAAGCAAACAAAGTCCTTGTATCAGGAATTCTCAAATAAAGAGAAACACTTGTAAAGTTTTCACCAAACATCTCTGATGGATTTTCGGAGAGATGTCATTTGATGGGATTAACTTTGTATAACAGACTCACTGGGGTGAACATCCCTGAGGAGCATTATTATTGTAGTGTGAAGTTGCATTGAAGCAAATAAAGTCCTTGTATCAGAAATTCTCAAATAAAGAGAAACACTTGTAAAGTCTTCACCAAACTTCTCTGATGGATTTCCGGAGAGATGCCATTTGGTGGAGGATAAGTTGATAATCTTGATAAACTCATTGGGGATAGACAAACTGTCTTGAGGAGACTGCCATTTATCATCCAAATAAAAACCTGAGAACGAAACAAGCTGCTCAAATAAAGAGGCTTCCACTTGTCATCTGGGTATGAATTGCTGAGAAAATGTTGTAACAACATTGCTAGAGAAATATTTTGTCTTCCATGGTGATCTTTAAATAGATTCTTCCCGTGGAGTCAAAGTGAAAAATAAATTCACACTCGATCTAGGCCCAAAAGCCTAGAGATATTCAAAGTTGTGATTGTTAGATATCAAAGTTCAATTCAGGAAGTAACTGAAGAGAAACGACCAAATACCCAAATACCCGGTAGTTGATAATATTCTCAAGAGAACCTCTTTCGAGTGTAGTATCGCGTATCAACTGTTTTGGGACTAATCCCTCATAGTAATTTCACTACATCCTAAGAAAGCCAAGTTGAGTTAAGGGTAACTAAAGGTTCTTAGTGTCACGAGCTCCTAGGTCGAAAATAGTAAGTGTTTTCACGAATACTAGTTCAACAATACTATTCTCAAGAGGGCCTCAACTGAGTGGTGATTTCTCAAGTTAGCTTGGTCGGGAATCAACTCCCTATAAGCCTTCTTCAATATATCACCTTCCTATCATAAGTGCACTCAAGTCTGGATGTAGGAATTATCTCACCATATGAAATCAATAACCCAAAGCAGAAACAATATATACAGATATATAGATATACAACAAAGCACAAATAAACAAGTTAGGTCGCCATTTCTGTCGCGATGAGAATCGGATACCAAGATATTAATTAACTTGAATCGCAAATCATTATACACCACCGGTCTTCAATTTATCCAAGGGAAGAGAAAAAGATCGAATAACCCATAAGTATGCAATGCAATGCAAAGCTAGAAAGTCTAAGATTCGGGGGGTTGATTATACCTAGGGAAGGTGTTAGCATCCTAAGCATCTGTAGTACTCTACATAAACCTCTTGTTTTAATGTTATTTGTTATCTGGTTGCTAGGGGAAAAACCTAGGGGTTTATTTCTAAGTATGCTCGCCAAGACATTGTATCTCGTGCCTGCGTATCCTGACAGGAATGGAATCAAAGCATTCGTAGTTTCCCATAAGGGTAGATAAAGTTGTTAATTTTAGGAGAAGAGACAATTCATCATCTTAAGGGGAATACTCAACTTAAACCACCACAAACATATGGAAGATGGTTTTTGCTTCACAATGAGAGAAGAGCTCTAATCCGACTATATAATCGACGAGTATGGCTGAAGCTAAGGCGATCATGGGAATTGATGGGGCGACCCAAAGGAAAGCTCTGGCCGAGGATATGGCCACCGTGATGAGGGTCTTCGAGACAGCCTTGGTCATCAATGATGAGACCAGCCCAACCTCTGAGCTGAAGAAGCTGCGAGAAGAGAACGTCATCCTTGAGGCTAAGAAGAACAAGGCAGAGATCGACTTGCAGGAGGCTTAGACAAGGTATGAAGCCCATGTGCACCTCCTTCATGAGATGAACGAGATGAGGGACGAGCTGAAGAAGGCCAAAGAGGACCAGGGTCGACTATAGACCAAGATGGATGACCTAGAGGCCAAAGCTAGGCCGACTGAGGATGAATCCATTGAAGAGAGGCTCATGGAGTCTCAGGCTAACCTAGTGTCAAAGATCCGAGAGCTCGAGAAGGATTGTCTAGGGGCTCTTGAGGTAGGTTTCAACAATGTTGGGGAGCAGCTTCAGGTTGTGAACCCTGGTGTTCAGCTTGTCACCGAGGGAACAGACCCCTACAATCGGGTGGTTGAGGGTCGTGTGGTCGTGCCAGAAGATGAAGAGAAGGATGACAGTCAAGCCGTGGTGGGCGACCACCCCGAGGAGAATGAAACTGTTTAGTGATTTTTAATGTATTTCTATTTTCTGCCCTGCGCGCCATGTTTTGACGTTGTTGTTTATGGTCTGCGTGCCATATTTTGTAACACTTGAACAATGGTCTCTTCCCACATTTTGGAAATGTAATACTTTAATTTTATGTTGTGTGTGCTCTATTTTCCTTGTTTTTCATGTGTATGAAATAATGTGAGTTATCTGTTTATTATCGGGATTTTTGCTCGACATATATTATGACCGATCATGCAGGGAACTGGTCGGGTGATCAGAGTTGGTATTCGATCAATAATGGAGTCAGGACCTCGGTCGAGGTCTTTGCCCCGCAGCGTGAACTTCCCATCGTGAGCTGGGAGTTCTACCTTACTGGTATAGAAACAGTGGGGCTCGATTGAGGGGTCCCCATCAGATCAAGATTCTAATCGCACACATAAAGGGTAAACTCTTGTCTTTTTATTTTGAATTTAGGATTCGCGCTTCTAGCATGTTGCGCCCTTGTGTTGCAGGAAGTGTCTAACTGTAATATTGTTTGAGTTTTTCAGTGTTCCATGGTCGAGCAAGCTCTTCCTTGTGCAAGTTTTCGAGATAATAAGCCCCATTTCCCGTTTTGTCTGGGACTCGGTAGGGGCCTTCCCAGTTCGCGATGAGTTTTCCCTTGTGCGAGTCCTTTTGGTTCCTTTGTAGGACCAGGCTACCCACTGGAATTTGCGCTTGATAACTTTGTTGTCATGTCGCAAAGTTATCTTTTATTTCACGAAGGCTTCTCGTAGGGATTCCCCCAACCTGATTTCCTCGACTAGGTCAAGTTCCTCCTTTAAGGCCTCGTCGTTTGCCTCGTCGTCTAGGGGAGACTCAATTATTCTGGAGGGCTCTCTTATTTCCACCAGAACCATTGCCTCGGTTGTGAAGGTTAGTCGGAATGGGGTTTCCCCAGTTGTCGAGTGCGGGGTAGTCCTGTAGGCCCAATGCATACTGTGTAGCTCCTCGACCCACCTCTTCTTGGCGTCTTCTAACATTCACTTCAAGCCACGCAGAATCACTCTGTTCGCGGCTTCGGCCTGCTTGTTTGTCTGTGGTTGTTCGACCAAGGTGAAGTATTGCTTCGTGCCCAACATGGTCACAAAGTCCTGGAAGTTCTTGTCGGTGAACTGAGTCCCGTTTTTGGTGACGATGGCCTGGGGCATGCTGAATCGGGAGAGGATATTCCTCTTGTAGAAGTAAAATATGTTTTGGGCCATGATTTTGGCCAACGCTCCAGCCTCTATCCATTTAGTGAAGTAGTCCACGTTGACTATCAAATACTTGTTTTAATACGATCCTACAATGAAGGGGCCGAGGATATCCATCCCCCACCAGGAAAATGGCCACGGGGACGATAGTGTTTTGAGCTTGTTTGGAGGGGCCAGGTGCATGTTCCCATGCCATTGGCATTTGTCGCACTTCTTGACGTGCTCTTTGGCGTTTTGCTGCATGCTGGGCCAATAGTATCCTGCTCGTAGAGCCTTACGGGCAAGTGATCTTCCGCCGAGGTGTTAGGCATTGATTCTTTCGTGGATCTCTTGGAGTATTCTCGTTACCTTGGATTCTTCGACGCATTTGAGGAGGGGAATGAAGAATCCCTGCCGGTACAATTTGTCCTCGATCAAGATGTATGAGCAGGCTCGGTGCCTGACCATGTCCGCCTCTTTGGCATCGTCGAGAAGTTGCCCTATGCCGAGGTAGGTGTATACAGGGGTCATCCAACAGTTACTATCGCCGATAGCATTGACCTTGACGATTGTTGTGTCTTTCTCGATGCTGGGGCAAAAGAGAACCTCCTGGATTATGAATTTGTTTCCGCCCTTTCTCTTCGTGGTTGCTTGTTTTGACAGGATGTTTACCCTGGTGTTGTGTTTCCGCCCTTTTTCTTTTACCAAGGTGAGGTACTCTGAGAAGTTGTCTTTCTTGGCTTGGTATTCTCCCCGTACCTGGGAGGCCACGAGCTGGGAGTCGGTAAAGATCTTTACCTCCTTCGCATCAAGGTCTTTGTCCAAGAGGAGTCATGTAAAGAATGTCTCGTATTTGGCTTGGTTATTCGATGTTGGCAATGCCAAGGCAAGAAAGACTTCTATCAGGATGCCTTTTTCGTTTTCTAGGATGATGCCCGCTCCACTTTCTGTCGAGCTAGAGGCGCCATCGACGAAGATGGACAATTTTTTTGTCTCTGGGGTCGGGGGCTCTGTGGAAGTCATCTCTGTGATGAAGTCGGCCAAGACTTTTCTGCTCTCATATTAGACGTCGAATTCGAAGAGTTCGAGCGACCATTTGAGCATTCTGCCTAATATGTCCAGCCGCCCGAGTAGCTTTTTGACGAGCTGGTCAGTTCTGACCATGATTGTATGGGTCAGGAAGTAATGTCATAACCTTCTGGTTGCTTTAACGAGGGCTAGAGCAAACTTTCTTGATCTGCTGGTATCCGAGCTTAGGACCTTGGAGGGCTTTTCTCGTGAAGTATATCAGCTTCTGCCCTTTGGGGGTCTCGCGAATCAGCGCTGCATTGATGGCCTTCGTAGCGACAACAAGGTATAGGTAGAGGGTTTCCCCGACCTCAGGCCTCGATAGTACTGGTAGTTCTGAGAGGACTTGTTTGAGGTGGAGGAGGGCCTGCTCGCACTCCTCGATCCTGTTGAGCAGATTTGGCGATAAAACGTGACAACAACATGAGCATCCCATTTAGTGATCGGATGGACTTCTTTGTGTTTGGCATGGAGAACTCGGAGAAAGCCCTGCACTTGTTTGGATTTGCTTCTATTCCTCGTTTTATTAGGTAGAATTCGAGGAATTTTCCTGCTCGTATGCCGAAGATGCACTTCTCTGGGTTGAACCTCATCCCACACTTCCTCGCCATCTCAAATACCTTCTTGAGATGGGTGGTGTGGTCTACCTCTTCTTGTGACTTCACGATCATGTCGTCAATGTAAACTTCGAGCATGTCCCTGATTTCTCCTTGAAAGACCTTGTTTATCATCCGCTGATAGGTCGCATCGGTGTTCTTCAAACCAAAGGGAATTACGTTGTAGTTATAATTTCCCGACTCGATCATGAAGGTCGTGTATTGTTCGTAGGAATTTGCCATGGGGATTTGATTGTACCCCAAGTGCACCTTCATAAATGACAGCAGTTTAAAACCTGCAGAATTGTCGACGAGTTTGTCAATGTTAAGTAACGGGTAAGCATCTTTGGGGCATGCCCGGTTGAGATCAATATAGTCAACACACATCCTCCATTTTCCATTATGTTTCTTAACTAGTACAACGTTGAACAACCAGGTTGTGTACTGGGCTTCCGATATAAAACTTTCCTTTAGGAGTTCTTTTACAGCTTTTTCAGTAGCCTCCACTTTCTCGGGAGACTGTCGACGCCTGTGTTGGATAATGGCCCTAGCGACCGGATCTATGGTGAGGTGGTGGCATGCCACGCCGGGGTCAAGGCCATACATCTCTGCAGCGCTCCATGCAAACAGGTTGGCGTTCTCTCGGAGGCAGGCTTTAAGCTGCTTCCTCACCAGGTCGGAGAATCTCGTGCCAATCTTCACGCTTCTTCCTTGGCCATCTTTGAGTGTGATGATCTAAAATTCTCCGCCTGGAGTGGGGCTCGTTGGGTGGGACAATTTCCCATTGTCTGTTAGAGGCACGTCTTTATATTCTGCACTCTGCTCTTGTTTGCTGGGGAAGCAGCTGTCGAGGTCGACGGAGTCGACATGGGGAAGTGGCTTTTGCTTCTGTTTTCTGGTTGTCTTAGGGGTGATGTTGATCGAGTTGAGCCTTTTGATTGCCGCTTCAAAATATCTCCTGGCCCTCTCAACGTCCCTATGGAGGGTGACGACTCGATCTCTGATCGTCTAGTACTTCATCTTTAGGTGTACTGTAGATGGTACAACAGTTAGTTCAGCTAAGGTCGGCCTTCCCAGAATGCACTGGTACAGAGAGGGGCATTCGACCACCAAGAATCATAGCTTCACCTGTCTGGCGGTCTCCTCGGCTCCGAATATGACGAGCAACTCCACATATCCCCAAGGTTTTGTGGTGGTGTTGTTGGAGCCGACATACTGGGTCAGGTGGATCTCATCGAGCCGGAGGTTCGTAAACAGATGGGCATACATTAAGTCCACCGAATTCCCTTGGTCGACTAGGATTCGACGTATGTCGAAGTTCTCCATCTGGGCCCTGATCAAGAGGGGGATGCTGGAGTTGGGCACACCCCGAAGGAGCTCCTCGAGGTAGAAGGTAATCGGGTTCGATTGACCTTTTAACTTGTCGAGGGTAGCGTTTGTCTTCGAGCTCTTGTCGATCAGCTCTTCAAACTTTCTCTTGACCGACCCGACTGAGAGCTTGCTGGGTCCCCCGCCGGATATGACCAAGGCAGTGGGGAAGTACTCCCATGTACTGTGGGAGGACAACAGTCTTGTGTGCTCGCTGAGAAGGAGAAAATCCTCTGGCCAGGAGATACACATGGCGACCTGCAAACTAGCTTCTTTAGAGGGCGGTGACACTTCCTCGACCCGCTTGGCTTTGTGGGTCTCCTATCGAGGAGCCTCGTTTCTCTTGGTGTACTGCTTCAGGTGCCCTTCCTTAATTAGGATCTTGATTGCATCCTTGAGGTGGACACAATATTCCGCGACGTGTCCATGGCTCCGGTGGAACCGGTAGTATTTGGATTTGTCGATGTTGGGCTTTAGGGGTGTCGAATTCAGGAAACAGACATTGCGTCTTTGAAACTCCAAATTGATATATTTGAATATAATGCATTCACGGGGAACTGTGAGTAGCGTTTACTCGGTGAAATTTCCTGTTGGCCACCTCTGTTCGCAGGGTCAATCCTCTCTTCTCCTTTCCCCGTCTCTTCGAGAAGGCGCGACAACCTCATGTCTGGCGCCCCTAATGGCTTTCTGATTCCGCGTGTCGCAGGCGACCTCTATTTCCTCATACTGGATGTATGATTGAGCCTTGAGGAGGAGAGCATTCAAGGTGAGGGGGCGTTCGATCTTGACGACTTTGGCAAAGTCGGAGCAAGATCGTATTCCTCTCTCGATCGAGAATTTCTTGATGTCGTCCATGGTAGACACCTGGAAAGCTTCTCGGTTGAACCTCTCTATGTAATCTCGAAGAGGTTCGTTCTTCCCTTGGATGATGGCTTCCAAAGCTGCCTCTGTCTTTGGATGGTGCCGAGAAGCTGTGAAGTTCCTGGAGAACTGTCTCTTCAGTTCGCCCCAGGAGGCGATGGACTCGGGCGCGAGGCGCTTGTACCATGTCATGACACCCTTTCTCAGGGTAGTGGGGAAAAGCCTACACTTGATAGTGTTGCACCCCAAAATTTGCCCAACCATTTCTAGTACTTGGCTTGTGTTTCATTTCATTTTTGCATTTCTGCATTTGCATAACATTTGTGTTCGAGGCAGGGGATCAAGGTTTTCCGTGGCTCAGATTTTTTTAGTGCAAGAGACTGAACAGTGAGTATTAGAGGCTCCAACATTTATTTTGCCCAGCGATCGAACGGTCAATTTATTTTGTTTTGCAGGTTATTTTCAGTGCAGGAGACAGCATGCAAGCTATATCAAGCATTCTCATAGTTGGAATATTCAAGAACAAGTTTCAGAAGCTTAACAGAGCTCAAAATGATTGAAAACAAACCATTGTGCAGGTTTCCCTCCAAAAGGCACCAAATTCAAATTTTTGATGGTGCTAATCGATTAACCAATTGGTTAACCGATTAACCAATTCAAAAACAGGTCAAATTCAAATAATTCAAGGGTGTTAATTGATTAACCATATGGTTAACCAATTAACCAGTGCAAATTTCTGCTCTGCACGTGAATTTTCAAGTGAATTCACTTTGGGGTCCATTTTGATCATTCTTGAAGTTGATTTTACACTAAAGGAAGGATCTAGAACCATTTCAAAATTTGGTTAACTTTCAAATCATTTCAAGTTCCCTCCAAATTCCCATTCCTAATTCCATGCCATTTTTCACAAACCACGTTCCAAACCTCATTTGGATCCTAACCTAAGGGGTATTTAAATGATCTACTCCGAACCTCACACATCTAATCCTCATAATTTCATTCTCACTTTAGAATTCACTCTCACTCTTTCAATTTGCTCTTAACTTTTAACTCCCAAAACCTCTACCAAAGCTCTTCTCACCTTGAATTCTTTGATTCTCCATTGGGATTATTGATTTCTAAGAGCTAAACCTTCATCCTTCATCATCATCATCATCTCTATTTTTCCATTCAATTTTCGTGCAAGTTTGGATCTGAATTTTGGAGTTGGTTTGGAGTAGCTTATTTGAGTGGATCTTGCTTAATTTTGGTTGATCATCACTTCTACGTCAAGAATACACTCGGATCTTGAAGGAATTATGTATTTCTAGCTTGGATCTGCTCAATTGGAGTTGAATCAACATTAACTGAAGCAATTCTCTGCTTCGTAGGTTGGAACTCTAGATTCATTGTTGTTTTGAGCTTATTTGCATAATCATCATGTTAATCATCATTTTTGATTGATTTTATTGATGTTTGATGTGTATGATCTGTGATCTTGCTATTTTAATGCGTTTACATGTTGATTGGATCACTGTTTTCTGGTTTAAATTCGTGCATAATTGATTATGTGATTATCCGGATTATCGGATAAGTGCTTATTTGCTGGAAATGCTGTTATCTGGCTGGTTTTCTGCTTCTGGCACAATGTTAATCGATTAACCAATTGGTTAACCAATTAACCAACATGAATTTTCAATTTTTCAGGCATTTTTGACTGGTTAATCGATTAACCCCTAGTGTTAATCGATTAACACTGTGCCAGTAGGCCTGTTTTGTTGTTTTTCATGCTTGTTTGGTATAATTTCACTTCGAATCTTCACGGATTAGTGTGATGCATTAGAAGTGAGATGTTTTGGATATATGTCTCTTTTCTTGATCGTTTAATCATGATTTTGTCGACACTCACGTTCGATTTCCACTTGAATGCATGCTTATGGATGTGGTTCAAAGTGATGATCATTTGCATTGTTGCTTTCGTTTGCATGCTTGAGGTTGAGATGTGCTTGTGGAGGCTACTGCCCCACACTTTGTTCCTCCCTCTCTTCTTCATATTTGTCTTGTATGTTCTTATTTTCTTGAAGATGTTGAGATGTGCTTGTGGTGGTTGTTACCCCGCACCTTTTCCTCCCTCTTCATCTTTGTGTTGCATCGCATGTTTGCATTCTTTTCTTCTCTCATTTGTGCTTGCTTTCCTCTTCTTCTTTTTGTCTTCCTTTGCATGTTCCCTTAGGACCTCTAATCATTCTTGTTAAAGATGGATTATGATAGACATTAGGGTTGAAACCATGCATGACAACATTAGGTAGCATTCCCTTTTCACCCCAATCATAGGTGCGCTTTGTATGATAACTTTAGGCTGAGTCTTAGTCTCCCTTTAGAGTGTCTCTCTCTTCTCATCTTCAAATTTTCTCAAAACATCTAATAAAGGTTAAAGATTTTTGTACGTTACGAGCCTTAAGTACTTGCGAAATTGTGATTAGGGGGCCTCCTCTCAATCATCTATAGTGTTTAGTGTATGTCCTTTGGACGATATGCGATACATTCGCTCCTAGGTCATAGTCTTTAGTGCAACATGAATTACAAACAATAATCAATGCACTTCTTCTCTAAAAAACACAAAAGCAAACTTCTAATCTTTTATCCTCCGGGGTCGTAATTTGGAAAACATTTTTCATAAGGAGAGTTTTGTTAACTCTTGGTTCTACCGCAAACAGGTAACGCCTAAGTCTCCAATGGTCGAGCTGCATACACTTAACTACTAGAACTAAGTTTTAACCCTACTAGGGCCTAAATATTTTTGAACCAACCGGTGTTCTTGTTAGCCCGAACTACGTTTACTCTGATTTCTCATACCAGACGAGAATATGTATTCACAAGACGGCGATGTCTTGGCGAGCAACCTTCCCCCACCTTCACCCGTAGTTTTCCGAACTACGTTGACTCTGACTTTCCCATTGCACGAGGGAATATGTAGGCATAGAGCGACGATGCTCTATCGAGTCTCTTTTCTTTTCTTTTGTACCTGAGCCATAGCTAAATAGTAAACACCCTTTTAGATAGACAACAAAGCGTGGATCCCGTTGAGCACGACAGACGTGAGGGGTGCTAACACCTTCCCCTTGCGTAACCGACTCCCGAACCCGAGACATGGTTGCAATGACCTGTCTTCTCCCTTTTTCGTAGGTTTTCTCTGATCGTTTCCTTTCCCTCTTTTGGGATAAATAACGAACGGTGGCGACTCTTCTGTCCTTGTCGGCCCCTCTTCGCAACGATGCGGCAGCTGGCGACTCTGCTGGGGACACTTCCCATCCCCTATGCGAGTTAATCCTAGCGCTTGGTTGTTTATGTTTCAGGTGTGTATATATGTGTTATACTTTATTTTCCCGCATTTACTTTCAGCATTGTATATATCAGTTTTACTGTGCTGTTGGGGGGGAATGTTCCATTGAGAGATAAGCCGGACCCGGGCTTGAGTACAAACATAGCATTAGAAGTGGAAAGTAATGGTGAACCTGTATGTTTGGCATGCACTAGTTCCCATGAAATTCGCGTTCAGACGAGATTCTCTTTGAAGACTTCTTTTTTGGCCCTTTGGGCTCGAAGGGAATTTGGATCTGAGGATTGTCGACTCTGGGAACATATCATTTTTGATTCAGCTAAGTGAGACTGCTTCGGGAGATTATGATGCCAAACCAAAAATGGTGAACGTATCATCGTTTCTCGAAAGTCTGTGACGCTGATGAACGCATAGGATGCCGAACCTTGTCAGTGATAGGTTCATACCTGTGAGAGGGATTGGGTTATGCAGGAAACCTTTACCTCCAACCTACCCGGTTTTCTCGTCGGTGCTAACTTTTGATCTTGATATAGTGGGTCCTAATTATCAGTGCTACGTTCTTGTCAAAATGGAGCTCTGGTTTTTCTCCATCAACAACACAACAGTCTTGATCCCCTGTTTGCATTTGCATTTGCATTTTCATTTTGCATATTCATTGACATGTATTTATGCTGCAGGTGTACATTTCCTTTGATTCTAGTGTTCTTATTTCTCTGACATAGAGCCTGGCCTGAGGAAGACAGTGGTATATAAGTTTCCAACCCCTGACATCAGATCTCTGCTGGGTTTGATTTCTGTGGCTGACCGGAAAGTGATGGAAGACTTCAAGGAATCCTATGGGAAGCTTCTGACTATTGTCTGCAAGCCATCAGTGTATGAGTTGAATGGTCTTTATGCTCTCTTGCAGTTTTATGACCCACAACTGAGGTGCTTTACTTTTCTTGGTTATGTTCCGGCGCCTACCTTAGAAGAGTTCTCTATGTTGTTGGGAGTGCCTATTCTTGATCAGATACCATTCTATCACACCGAAGCTGAGCCTGATCTAGCTAAGCTTGCTGCTACTTTGCATCTGGATATTTCTGAGCTGAAGGGGCATTTGGATAAGAGGAGTGGAATGCCTGGGTTCCCTTTATCTTTTCTAATTAAGAAAGCTCAACAGTTTGCCAAAGATGGTTGTTGGGTGGTGTTTAATGATATTTTAGCACTCTGTATCTACGGTATCATGCTATTTCCTAACATTCTGGATTTTATAGATTTGGATGCGTTCCATATCTTTGCTTCAGGAAATCCTATACCTACGCTGCTAGGTGATGTCTATCATTATGTGCACTACAAGAATGAGAACAGAAGAGGGAAGAACATATCTTGCTGCGTGCCTTTGTTGTATATGTAGTTTGTGAGCCATCTTCCCAAATCTGGTCCCTTCATTACTATTGCAGGTATTTCAGAATGGTCTGAGAGATTGATGGGGTTGTCTGCTGAGAACATTATTTGGTTTGACAAAGATATGTTGGGTACTGAGATCATTTATAGTTACGGAGGTTTTCTTAACATCCCATTGGTCGGAAGGAAAGGATGCATCAACTATAACCCATCCTTGACTATCAGACAATTTAGGTATGCCTTGAGAGATCCTTCTAAGGAAGAGGAGATACAGGAATCTCTGTATCTCACTGGCTTGTTGGAAGGTGATAATTTGCTTAGAGTTGAGGATGCTTGGAGCAGAATCCATAGAAAAGGGAAAGTTTCTTTGGGGAAGAGTAACAGTCGAGCTTACGACCCCTATTTGACTTGGATCCAGGATAGAGCATAAAGGTTATTGATGCCTTTCCCATCTGTAGAGCCTTTGTATCCTCTTATGATTGAGGAACCTACCACTATGGATATCCAGAAGTAAAACCAGTTGTGGTCTGAGAAAGAGGAGCTTTGGAAGGCTAATGAATAGTTAGAGAAATAAATCATTCAGCTCCGAAATGAGAAGATTGAAGCTGTGCATTCTGCCAAGAGGCAGACTGAGCTTGTGAACAGGTTAGGTACATATTTGACTAAGGAGACTCGTTCCCGTGAACGTTTGGGTTTAGATCTGAAAGTTGTCAATGATGTTCTTGCTTCTAAGAAGAAGGACTTTGATAGGGCTTATCTGGAGATTTCTAAGTTCAATGATCAATGGAATGCTACTCTTTCCAACAACAAGGAACACGAGGATAAGCTGAAGCAGCAGATTGCTAGACTGAAGACTCATCTCATGGCGAAGGATGAGAGGATTGCAGATGAAGATTCATTCAGGTAGGACAGTGATTGCAGACTGAACGAAGCTTTGGCAACCTTGGAGGATTGTAAGCTGAGGGCTGATTCGAAGAGGTGCAAGCTAGAGGAAGTCTTTGGTGAGGGAGCCTGGGAAGACTATGCTGAGGGGTTACAAACCACTATCAGACAGCGAGAGTCGCTCATTCAGGGATTACTTGTCAGACTAGACCATCCTGAGACTCAGGAGCTGTTGGAGGAGTTTCGTACTCGTTGCCGTACCTGATGTCTTTCTTTTCCTTTGTAGCATGTTTGTAATGACCATCACCAGACCTGTTGGCTGAGGTCCTTTTGTGGATTCATTGTACTCAGTTATATGTTTGTACATTGCCTATTGGAATTTTCTTGTATGTATGAGGTGTTTGGATTAGTTTTGGCTTTCTTATGTCTCGTTGTTCGCACATGAACTAGAATCAAGGGGAAACGTCCCTAATGCATATATACATGTCTGCATTTTGCATAACATTTTTGCGTAGCAGGTGTAGCGGAACCATTTTTATTACCCCTATTGGTTTGTTAGATTGTTTCAGGATAGACAATCAGACAGTTCACCGTTACGCCACCAGTGGGAATTAGCGCAGAGTTATGGAACAAGTGCAGTCTGAGATGCAGGAGATGAGGGATAGAATGACTCAGTTTATGGAGCTGATGCAGGGTGTGGCAAATGTCCAGGAGCAACTAAGGACCTTGGTGTAGCCATTGATTGCCAGAGTTGACAATAATGGTGTGCTTCACGGAGGAACTGCTGCTAATCCTCCTCGTGGTGATGGTACGCCACATGCTCACGCTATTCCTACAACAGTTATCCCTCCGGGCGGAGGCAACGTAGGTGGAATCCCTGAAGTGGTGTGTGCTATGCATGGCAACAATGTTCCTCAATGGGATGAGGACCAGCAGGAAGATGGATTTTCTATGCGAGATATCGGTGCTGGACTACCATCTGAGGCTAATAAAAGGTTTAGGCTGATTGAAGAAAAGATGAGATCTTTTGAAAACCAAAATTCCATGGGGCTAGACATGGCCAACCTGGGGCTGATCCCAGATCTGAAAGTTCCGCTGAAGTTCAAAGTCCCTGACTTTGACAAGTATAAGGGAACTACTTGCCCAAGGGTCCATTTGCATTCTTATTATCGCAAAATGCCTGCTTACTCAGATGACGAAAAATTGTTCCTGCACTTTTTTCAAGATAGCTTGTCCGGACCCTCGCTTGAGTGGTATATAGGACTGGAGCCTATTAATATCCGCAGTTGGAGAGACTAAGCTGAAGCCTTTGTGAAACACTATCAGTATAATAGTGACCTTGCTCCTAATAGGGTCCAACTCCAGAATTTGTCTTAAAAGACTGGTGAATGCTTTAAGGAATACACTCAGAGGTGGTGCGAACTAGCAGCAAGGGTGCAACCTCCGATGGTGGAGCGTGAATTGATTGACATGTTCGTGGATACTTTGCCTGGTTTCTATTATGAGAAGCTTATCAGTAGCATGTCTGGGAGCTTTTCCGACTTGATTATCACTAAGGAGAGAGTAGAAAACGGTATAAAGCTGGGAAAAATCCAATCTGGTGAAGTATCCTCATCTGGAGGAGGAGGTAAAAAGGTGTTTAGTAATAAGAAGTGTGAAGGCGAGACTTATTCAGTGTCTAGTTCCCGAGGGAATAGATATCAACGATCAGCGCAAAATCTTCAGTAGCAACAGGTTTCTAGTATCATAATTCTAGCCGTTCCTCAACATCAACAACAACCACAGCCACAGCCGCAACAGCAGAATCAACAGGGTTATAGAAGGTTTCAAGATCAGAGTCGGACAACAAATAGACAATTTGACACACCTCCGATGCCTTATTCCCAATTGCTCCAACACTTGTTATAGTTGCAGTTAGTACAAAAGAGAACTTTAGCTCCTCTGACAGGTGCATCACCACCCGGTTATGATGCGAATGCTCGTTGTGAGTTCCATTCTGGGGCACCTGGGCACAATATCGACAATTGTAAGGCCTTTAAACATAAAGTTCAGGATTTGGTGGATAGCAAGGCAATAAACTTTTCTCACGATGCTCCCAATGTTGTGCAGAACCTCATGCCCAACCATGGGGCAGCCGGAGTTAGTGCAATCATTGAAGACGAGAGTTTAGATCTGATAACTGATGTCAATGATTTGGAGACACCGTTGGGCTTTGTGAAGGAAAGGTTATTGAAGGGAGGGATATTCCCGGGCTGTAATGAATCGTGTGCTGAATGTTTGAGTCATCCTGAGGGATGAGCAAAGCTGAAGAGCTGTATTCAGGGTATGATGAATGATGGAATGCTGCAATTTGACCGGGTTGCCGAGAAGAAGTCTGAAGAGGTAATGGTTGAAGAAAGGAATGAGGTTGCAACGATCTCGATTGCATACAAAACTATAACTATTTCTACACCGAGGCCGCCAACCATTCTTATCACCAAAGCTGGTCCTGTGGCATATGAGAGTACCAAAGCAATTCTGTGGAACTACGGGTGGAGGTATATTGTAATGGGCAGAAACAGGAATTGAAGAGCTTGCCGACTGACTCTGTGGATAATCTAGTTGAAGCTGGAGGAATCACTCGAAGCGGAAGAGTGTTTTCATCACTTGAAGTGGTCGCTGACAGAGTTGATAAAGGGAAGAAAGCTATGGTGGAGGAAACTTCTCA
This sequence comes from Lathyrus sativus, assembly GCA_963859935.3. Classification (NCBI taxonomy): domain Eukaryota; kingdom Viridiplantae; phylum Streptophyta; class Magnoliopsida; order Fabales; family Fabaceae; genus Lathyrus; species Lathyrus sativus. The sequence goes on from OZ012738.1 coordinate 132,692,445, forward strand.
AGCTGGTGAGAAGAGTTCTTTGGAGAAGGAAGTGGAGGAGTTCATGAGATTGATAAGAAAAAAGTGACTACAAGATAGTTGATCACCTGCAACAGACTCCCTCTAAAATCTCTATTCTGTCGTTGTTGCTATGTTCAAAAGTGCACCAGAATGCATTGTTGAGGATATTGAATATTGCTTACGTGCCGCAAGAGATATCAGTTAACCAACTTGAAGGGGTTGTAGCACACGTCAACACAGGAAATGGGCTAGGTTTCACGGATTTGGATCTGACACCAAAAGGCAGGAATCATAATTGTGCGTTGCATATTTCAATTGAATGTCGTGGAGCCGTCCTGTCTCATGTGCTGGTAGATACAGGATCGTCTTTGTATGTGATTCCAAAAAAGGCACTGATGAAATTGGACACTCTTGGTATAACGTGTACGCCAAGTGACTTGGTAGTACATGCTTTTGACGGTACCAGAAGATCTGTATTTGGAGAGCTGACATTGCCTATTCAGGTGGGTCCCAAAGTATTTGATGCGGTATTCTATATTATAGACATTCAGCTTGCCTATAGCTGTTTGTTGGGCCGTCCATGGATTCATTCGGCGGGAGCCGTAACTTCCATGCTGCACCAGAAGGTAAAGTACATGGTGGGTGGCAGCGTTGTCACTGTATGCGGAGAGGAAGATATAATGATTAGTCATTTATCTTCGTTTAAATACGTTGAGGTGGATGGCAAAATCCATGAGACTTGTTATGAATCAGATACCTTTAAACAAAGTATAAACGGTTTCTTTGCAAGAAACACACAAGGGTTAGGGTTAATAAAGAAGAAAACAATAAGGGTTGGTTATTAAACTACTATTCTTTCCTTTCTCTTAGAACAAGATTACAAGTATACAAGAATAACAAAATAACCTTTCTCTCTTGAAATTAGGATTTTATCTTCCTATTTTTCCTTATGCCAAGATTGAGAAACTAGCATCCTATTTATAATAAAATAGCACACTAACCTAATGGGCTTTTTTAACAATTACCCATTACAAGCTAACTTAGAGTACAAGCTAACTTAAACAATTGGGTTTACAAGCAAGGCCCAATTCAACATGCTAACAACCCTAGCAATATTGACTAATGCATGTTAGAATAGACTTCGACTACAACATGCATTACTCGCGAACAGACTTCGATCATACTAGAGTTCACTCCAACATCTCACAAATCTCCACCTTGGGTCTAACTCTATAACATCAAGAAACTAGCTTTCTACATGCAGCTTTATTAACTGCATACAATGGAAAAACTTGCAACTGGACAACGTCTTGGTGATCATATCAACAACATTACAATCTGTCAAAACCTTTAGCACTTGGACTTCTCCATGATCGATTACCTCTCTGATGAAATGTAGCCTCACATCAATGTGCTTGGTTCGCTCATGATAGGCTGAATTCTTCGACAGGTGTATTGCACTTTGACTATCACATTTAACAGTGATAACTCGACCTTGAAGTTTTAGCTCCTTTGCAAAACCTTCAAGCCACAATGCTTCCTTCACAGCTTCAGTTAGGGAAATGTACCCCGCTTCAGTGGTTGATAAGGCAACGAACTTCTGAAGTGTTGCTTTCCAATTGATTGTTGTCCCAAACATAGTGAACACATATCCAGAGAGAGATTTTCTGGAATCCATACAACCTGCATAATCAGAGTCGACATACCCTTCAATTTCTGCTTTACTATCTTCACCCAAGGCTCCACCATAAATTAGGACTCTATTCAGAGACCCATTTATGTACCTTAAAATCAACTTTAATGCTTGTCAGTGAGCCTTTCCAGGATTCGCCATGTATCTGCTTACAAGACTTACTGCATATGCTATGTCGGGTCTAGTATAAACCATAACATTCATCAAAGAACCTACTATGTTAGCATATGGAATGCTATTCATATAAGTTCTTTCAACATCAGTGCTGGGACACTGATCTATACTCAGCTTAAATTGAGGGTTTATCGGAGTCACAACAGGCTTTGAATTCGACATACCAAACTTTTCGAGAATTTTCTGTAGGTATGCCTCTTGAGATAAGCATAATTTCGACTGCTTTCTATCTCTCCGAATGTCAATCCCAAGAATCCTGGACGCAACTCCCAAATTCTTCATGACAAACTCTTTATTAAGTTCAGCCTTCACCCTCATTACCTCTCCGAAATTGTTGCTTGCTATTAGAATATCATCCACATAGAGCAACAAAATAACAAATGAATTACCCAGTCGAAATCTGAAGTAAACACAGTGGTCGAACTGGCTTCTGATGAAACTTATGTGTGCCATGAACTTGTCGAATCTCCTATTCCACTGTCGAGGAGATTGTTTCAGTCCATATAAAGATCTATTCAGTTTGCACACATAATCTTCCTTCCCCCTTTCGACATACCCTTCAGGTTACCTCATCAGGATTGTTTCACTAGATCACCATACAAGAACGCAGTCTTCACATCCATCTGTTCCAGTTCAAGGTCGAACTGGGCCACCATGGCAAGCAACATTTGAATGGATATGTGCTTCACAATAGGAGAGAACACATCATTGAAGTCGATACCTTCTTTCTGAGTGAACCCCCTAGCAACCAATCTTGCCTTGTATCTCTTCGACGTTACTCCTTCGATTCCTTCCTTAACTTTGAAAATCCATTTACAACTGACTAACATGGCTCCAGTAGGTTTCTTGATTCGTTCCTAGGTGTTGTTATCATGAAGATATTTCATCTCATCATCCATGGCCTTCAGCCATTCAGTCTTCTTTCGACTCCTCATAACTTCCTTATAGTCTCTAGGTTCTTCATCTAGAACCTCACTAGCAGAGATTAAGGCATAAGCTATAAGATCTGCATACCCAAGTCTCTGAGGTGGCTTGATGACTCTCCTCAACCTGTCTCTTACTAGAAGGTAGTCATTATCAATCTCCTCATCTTCGACAACATCTTCTGCGTCTTCTTCGACTTCATCTGGGGTACGCAATTCAGCATCAACACGTTCCACCTCAACAAGAATCTCTCCCTGTTCCAGCTCTTCGTCAGCATCATCAGCTTTCTTGAAAGCCATCTCTGCTTCATTGAAAACTACATCTCGACTGGTGATACATCTCCTGTGACCTGGCTCTAGGAACCATAGACTATAAGCTTTGATTCCTTCAGGGTATCCCATGAACATGCACTTCAGAGCTCTAGGTTCGACCTTGTCTTGCCTAATATGAGCATATGCCACACAGCCAAATACTTTCAGTCTTTTGAGACTAGGTGGATGTCCCTACCAAACTTCTTCAGGTGTCTTCATTCCCAAGGCAGTCGAGGGACATCTATTTATCAGGTAAGCTGCTGTCGAAACAACTTCCGCCTAAAACACCTTCTTCAATCCAACACTAACCAACATGCATCTGACCCTTTCAAGGATTGTTCGATTGAATCTCTCAGCTAAGCCATTTTGTTGAGGAGTACCTGCTACAGTCTTATGCCTTGCAATCCCAGACTCAACACAGTAACTGTTGAACGATTCGTTGCAGAACTCAAGGTCATTGTCGGTTCTCAACCTCTTAACCTTTCTGCCAGTTTGAGTTTCGACCAGAATCTTCCAACTTTTGAAATTCTCAAAAGTTTCATCCTTCGTCTTCTGAATGAATACCCATAGCTTTCTGGAATAGTCATCAACGATGGACAGAAAATACCTTGCACCTGAGTGTGAAAGATTCCTTGTAGGCCCCTAAAGATTAGCATGAATGTAATCTATGGATCCATGTGTTCTTTGCTTGCCTTTGTTAAACTTCGCCCTACAGGATTTACCAAATACACAAGATTCACAAAATTCCAACTTTTCAACTTTGTCACCTCCTAGCAGGTTCTGCTTCCCCAACTCGACCAGGCCTCTTTCGCTGACATGGCCCAATATCATGTGCCATAATTTTGTCTTCGACATAAGTTTCGTGGATGTAACATTTGTCGAACCACTTACAACCTCAGCCTCAAGGGTATACAAGCCTTGTTTCTTCACGCCTCTCAAGACTTCCTTCGACCCCTTCATGACTCTTAGGATACTTTTCTCTCCTTGAAAAACGTATCCTTTTTTGTCGAATTCACCAAGAGTAATCAAATTTCTCTTCAAGTTAGGTACATACCTGACTTCAGTCAATAACCTTATTGACTCATCATGGAGCTTGAATCTCACATATCCAATACCTACAATTTTGCAAGATTTGTTTTTTCCCAGCAGCACAGATCCACCATCTTGATCACATAGCTCCTCGAACAATTCTCTGTTTGGAGTCATGTGCCAAGTGCAACCTGAATCCATAATCCACTCTTTCCTCGAGTCGCCACTTGAAACCACAAGAACATCAGACGAGTCAGAGTCATCTTGAACAATGGTTGCATTTCCATTACCTCTATGATCTTTTAGGAGTTCAGGGCACACCTTTCTTATGTGACCCTCATTCTTATAGTGATAACATCGAATACTAGATGTTTCACCACTATAAGATTTATGTTGACTTTTACCTTTCTTCTTGTCGAACTTACCATCCTTTCGCAAGAATTTTCCCTTAACGGCCAAACCTTCACCCACCGTCAAAGGTTTATACTCCTTTCGTTCGTTCAAGTCCTTAGAGTACAAGGCTGATTGAACTTCTTCAAAGGTCAGGGACTCCCTTCCATACAAGAGAGTTTCTTTGAAGTGAGCATGTGATCTGGGCAAAGCACACAGCAGCAACAATGCTTAATCTTCATCATCGATCTTCACATCAATATTTTCAAGATCAAGAATCAGCTTGTTGAACATATCCAACTTCTCAGCCAACACTTTGTCTTCACTCATCTTGAATGAATATAAAGCTTGCTTCAGGTAGAGTCGATTCACCAGAGATTTGGTCATGTACAAACTTTCAAGTTTCACCCATAATCCCGATGCTGCAGTCTCCTTTGATACCTGTCGAAGAACCTTATTTACAAGGCTCAACAATATTGTGCATTGGGATTTCTCGATCATGCCCGTCTTTTCTTTTGCCGTTAACGCAACGTCCATGGCTGCCTCACCCTTCAACACTTCTAAAAAACCCTTCTGAACCAATAGGGCTTTCATCTTCAAGCGCCACAGACCGAAGTCGTTCACTCCGGTGAACTTTTTAATCTCATACTTCGTTGAAGGCATCTTCTCCATGCTCACCGCACCAATTTTTTATGAATCGAATACCTTTAAACAAAGTATAAACAATTTCTTTGCAAGAAACACACAAGGGTTAGGGTTAATAAAGAAGAAAACAACAAGGATTGGTTATTAAACTACTATTCTTTCCTTTCTCTTAGAACAAGATTACAAGTATACAAGAATAACAAAATAACCTCTCTCTCTTGAAATTAGGATTTTATCTTCCTATTTTTCCTTATGCCAAGATTGAGAAACTAGCACCCTATTTATAATAAAATAGCACACTAACATAATGGGCTTTTTTAGCAATTACCCATTACAAGCTAACTTAGGGTACAAGCTAACTTAAACAATTGGGCTTACAAGCAAGGCCCAATTCAATATGCTAACAACCCTAGCAATATTGACTAATGCATGTTAGAATAGACTTCGAGTACAACATGCATTACTCGCAAACAGACTTCGACCATACTAGAGTTCGATCCAACATCTCACAAGACTTTTTGTCAAGCCTTTAAGACAATTCAAATTAAAGACAAAGTGTCTGCTGTGAGCAAAGTGCCCGAAGTGGCCATGCCATCCTTCAGGGAGGTCCAAGCAGCAGTGCAGGCTGGGGCAACACCAGGTTGGGGTCAAGTGTTGGAAATACCCCATAAGCAGGATAAATTTGGTCTGGGATACCGCCCATCTTCTTCGTCATCCTCACAGAGCGCGCCACGCTACAAAGGGCCGGTACAGTTTACCAAAGGCGGGGTTATCTTCGAGAGGGTCAATGTTGTTTCAGATGAAGACGGGGATAACGACTGCGATATGGACTCGTGGATTCGACCATGCATTCCAGGACAAAGCTTCAACAATTGGTCTATCGAGGAATTCATTCAAGTGACAACAGAAGAGTAATACTTTGTTTTTCTGATTATTGTACAACCCTATGTTCTACCCGGAGCATAGTGGTTTTTTTCTTCAGGGCCTTATTATTTATGCTTGCACAATCTTTTTCAATTAATCAAAGGGCGTTTTTCTGCATTCAAATATTGTGATCCTTGTTTTTCTTGTTTTATGTTTAACAATAAAATGGAAATGTGGCTTTGTGCTTGTTTTTCATATCATTTTAAGCATTTAACCATTATCATTGCAGGATTCACATTGCAGATGACACCGCGCCAGAGACATCTATGACTCACTTCGACTTCGACAATCCGATATTTCAAGTCGAAGAAGAGATTGATGAAGATGAAAACTTACCAGAAGAGCTGGCTAGATTCTTGAAACAGGAAGACAAATTTATTCTGCCTCATCAGGAGGAAATTGAGGTTATTAACTTAGGTTCTGAGGAAGTTGTGAGGAATGTTCGGATAGGGGCTGCGCTGCAGAGTGACATCAAGCAAAAATTGGTTGAGATGCTCCGTGAGTATAGTGATATCTTTGCTTGGTCATATGAAGACATGCCCAGGCTTAACACAGACATCGTGGTTCATCGCTTGGCGTTGCATGAAGAGTGTCCGCCAGTCAAGAAGAAGCTCAGGCGTACGAGACCAGATATAGCTGTGAAAATCAAGGAAGAAGTCCAGAAGCAGTTGGATGCAGGATTTTTAGCCGTTACAACTTACCCTCCGTGGGTCTCCAACATCGTGCCTGTGCCTAAGAAGGATGGCAAGGTATGGATGTGTGTTGATTACAGAGATTTGAATAAGGCGATCCCGAAGGATGATTTCCCGCTCCCCCATATTGACGTATTGGTTGATAATACTGCTCAATATTCCATGTTTTCCTTCATGGACGGTTTTTTCGGTTATAACCAGATCAAGATGGCACCGGAGGATATGGAGAAAACAACGTTTATCACGCCGTGGGGGACTTTCTGTTATAAGGTAACGCCTTTTGGGTTGAAAAAGACAGGGGCAACCTATCAGCGGGCTATGGTCACTTTGTTTCATGATATGATTCATCATGAGATTGAGGTCTATGTTGATGACATGATAGCAAAGTCCCAGACGAAGGAGAAACATCTGGTCAACTTGTTGAAGCTATTTGAGAGGCTCAGGAAATTCAGATTAAGGTTGAACCCTAACAAGTGTACTTTCGGGGTCAGGTCAGGAAAGCTGCTGGGGTTCATTGTCAGTGAAAAAGGAATCGAGGTAGTGTAGGAAAATTGCGATCTAAACGCAGCGGAAAACAAAAATTTCCTTTAGTGATCCTTACGAATGAGCATGGTCAGTGATGGAATCGTTACCTCTTTGTGGCGATTCAGATCTTTGATGCAGCGATCACAAGCGTTGATGAAGTGCAACGCCTCTACTCAGTCCACACGAACAGCTTCCGGTCACAGTGCTAGCTGCTTACGAACGGAATTATTTGAGTGAGAAAAGAGAATCAAAATGAAATTGCATCAAGTGAAAGCTTCATCACAAGGGTTCCTTTTATAGACTCTCTTGTGGGTTGCGGGCTAAAAACCCAATTCACATGATCCATAATAATATTATATATTATTATAATAACTATTATTATAATAAATATATTTATTTTATTATTATTTTATAACCATTATAAAATAACAATAATTATTATTATATTATCCGAATTTCTATTTTTCACTTAAGTGCACCGTACCTTACGGTGTTCCTTTGATTTCTCTATCTCTCATCAAACTGTCCTTATGTGTGTGACCCTGTAGGATTTCGTAACGTTGGTAATTATATTAAATTATATATTTAACATAATAAACAGTAAGCGGTATCTAGCAACACATCACTGCTACCCAAGTCACGAAAATGTCATGTGATCTGACAAAACCTTTTTCGTGATAATATATGTTTGTACAATTACCCTTTTGCCCCTATGTCTATATTGAACACAAGGCATACACTGTGTCATCCTTGTCCAGTTCAATATTGGGCCCTTAGACATTTCTCCTGTTATGCAGGATTGGCAAATTCCATCTAGGACACTCATGTCCCTCAGCATGCTTCGTGGAGTGCCCATCAACTGTCTTTATGATCATCCAGTTACGGATAATGTTTGATCAGCAATAAAGCACCCGACTCTACATCTAGGGTCCATAGTGGTTTCAGGTCGAAGGGTGGTAATACACCATTATCACCATGAGAATAACTTATGACACTTTGCATAACATACTATGTAGTATTCTCATAGCGGGTCAATCCGGTATAAATATTACTCCTAATATTTATACCTATGTCAAGACTTGATAACTCTTTATCCATGATCCATGAGATGTGATCATCAGTCTATCTTCATAATAGTCTCAATGCTTTTAATGTTATCCCACTTTGCAATAAAGCTTGACTACGGATATTTTAAGAATAATGTCTTTATGTTTAATGGGATCTCATGATTAAGTCACACTTAACATTTCATTAAACAAACTAACTATTCTAGGGACTTTATTATTCTGAAAGACAAACATAATAAAGAAATGCCTTTTATTATTAAACGAATAATCCGATACAAGTACCAAAAAGTATTGGCCTCTAGGGCTTACACCAACAGGTAGATCCTGCAAAAATAAAATCTATTCAAATATGTCAGCACCGAAAACGGAAAAAGAGGTTCGTGGTTTCTTGGGGAGGCTGAACTACATTTCTCGGTTCATATCTCATCTCACAGCCACGTGCGAACCAATGTTCAAATTGCTAAAGAAAGATCAGGTGGTTGTCTGGAATGAAAGTTGCCAAAGGGCATTTGATAAAATAAAAGAATATTTGCAGGAACCTCCGATATTGATACCCCCAGTCGCTGGAAGACCTTTGATAATGTATCTAACGGTTCTTGAGAATAGTATGGGTTGTGTTCTCGATCAACACGATGATACCGGAAGAAAAGAGCATGCAATATACTATCTGAGTAAAGGTTCACAAATTGTGAGTCTCGGTACTCGATGTTGGAGAAAATGTGTTGCGCACTCGCGTGGGTGGTCAAACGTTTGAGACAATATATGCTTAATCATACAACCATGCTGATTTTGAAGATGGATCCGATTAAATACGTCTTTGAAAAGCAAGTGCTTTCCGGAAGAATTGCCAAGTGGCAGATGGTACTGACGGAGTACGACATTCAATATGTTTCCCAGAAAGCTATCAAAGGAAGTGTTCTGTTAGAGTATCTCGCCGAACAACCGATTGAAGACTATCAACCTATGAAATTTGAATTTCCTGACGAAGACATCATGTATCTGAAGATGAAAGATTGTGATGAACCATTGCCCGATGAAGGTCCGGAAAAGGGCTCCCAGAGTATGAAGCAGAGTATAAAGCATGCATAATGGGGTTAGAAGAAGCCATTGATCTGAGGATCAAGAACCTATATGTGTACTGCGATTCAGCGCTAGTTGTAAATCAAATCAAAGGAGAATGGGAGACCAGGAAACCCAATCTGATTCCTTAAATGAACTATGCAAGGAGGTTATTGCCATTCTTTGATCGTGTAGAGTTACATCATGTGCCAAGAGCGGAGAACCATATGGCAGATGCTCTAGCAACATTATCCTCAATTTACAAGGTGAACTATTGGAATAATGCTCCAAGAATAGTCATCTCGCGCCTTGACAGGTCGACGTTTGTATTTGCCATTGAGGAAGCCTCTGATGGCAAGCCGTGGTTTCATGACATATAGAACTTTCTTAAGAAACAAGAGTATTCACCAGGGGCGTCGACCCAGGATAAGAAGACTCTAAGAAGGTTGTCTAGAAACTTTTATCTGAACCAGGATGGTGTCCTTTATAGGAGGAATTTTGACTTGGTGTTACTCAGATGTGTGGACGAAAAAGAAGCAAGCTTGCTTATAGAAGAGGTCCACGAAGGAGCCTTTAGTATGCATGTCGGAGGGTACGCCATGTCTCGAAAGCTGTTACGAGCAGGGTATTATTGGCTGACGATGGAGTCTGATTGTTTCAAATATGCGAAGAAATGCCATAAATGCCAGATTTATGCATACAAGATCCATGTGCCGCCATGTCCTCTAAACGTCATGGCAGCTCCCATGTGGGGCATTGACATGATTGGCAAGATTGAGCCAACCGCATCCAATGGACATCTGTTTCATTCTGGTCGCCATTGACTACTTTACCAAGTGGGTGGAAGCAGCCTCCTATGCAAATGTCACGAAGCAAGTCGTAGCCAGATTTATCAAGAGGGACATCATCTGTAGATATGGAGTGCTTGAAAGAATCATTACTGATAATGGTTCAAACTTGAATAACAAGATGATGAAGGAACTATGCCAGAGTTTCAAAATTGAGCATCACAACTCATCGCCCTATCGTCCGAAGATGAACGACGCTGTTGAAGCGGTTAACAAAAATATCAAGAAGATAGTGCAGAAGATGGTTGTAACCTATAAAGATTGGCATGAGATGTTTCCCTTTGATTTGCATGGATATCATACTACGATACGCACTTCAACTGGGAAAACTCCTTTCTCGCTGGTGTATGGTATGGAAGTTGTCCTGCCATTAGAAGTTGAGATTCCTTCTCTGAGAGTTCTGGTCAACGTCAAGCTCGATGAGGCAGAATGGGTAAAGAACAGATTGAATTACCTTAGCTTGATGGACGAGAAAAGGATAACATCTATTGCATATAGTTGGTTGTATCAGAGCTGGATGAAGAAAGCTTTCGACAAGAGGGTACGCCCTCGAAGCTTTCAAACGGGCGATCTTGTGCTGAAAATGATTCTCCCTCTACAAACAGATCACATGGGCAAATGGACTCCCAACTATGAAGGTCCATACATTGTGCAAAAGGTCTTCTCCGGAGGAGCCTTGCTGTTATCTACCATGGATGGTGAGGATTTTTCATCCCCTATGAACGCAGGCGCAATTAAAAAAATACTTTGCTTAAAAGAGACCCGCTGGAAAGAAAAAGAATATCCAGGCAAAAATGGGGCATCCCGGCGAACCATAAAAAGAATGGGTTCAGGCAAAAGTTAGGAATATAAAAGAAAAAATGTAAACCCGCAATGTTGAAAACCTGAAAAGGCGACTTTGGCAAAAATGGGTATCTTGGTGAATTGAAAACCCAAAAGGGCGATTCAGGCAAAAGTTAGGGATTTTGAAAAGTAAATGACTGCGGTTTGCGTGTGATCTTCAGAGCATAGTGGATTGAGGGAGGACCTGAGGGCTATTTATCTGAATCAATCTCTTCTGAAGACGAAGCGTCGGTGAAGCATCATAGTCATGCGGGTCATAGATGGATCAACTTATGGTGTTCGTCTGTGCCACATTACCAATATTCTGTATATTTCTGTGTATTTCTGTATATTTTTGAGCAGCTTCCTCTTTTCAGGGGTTGCATCTGTTGTAAAATCTTGCCTATTTACAGGCCCATCTGTCAATAAAACATATACTATTCAGTAATTGTTTGTTTTGCTTTAGCCTTACTATTTTGTTTGCAAAAAACGCCCGATGTTTTTGATAAACTGTGCATATATAAACTTGCAGGCTTTGCCAATAATTGTTAAAACTTTGAGTTATTTAAACAACGTCACGGATGATGACTGAGAGAGTTCCTTTGTACAGGATATCTTGTCTGTTTGTTCATTTTCGCAGGGTTGTTACCCTTGGGGCAACTCGTCAGAGGTGTATCTCCGGTATGATCACCATTTCCCCCCAGTTATTAAAGTTTGAACATCTCTATCCCCGATAGAGTTGTATGCAGGTGGACCAAGCAGTTAAGTGTGTACGCTTATCCCCAGAAGTTGGTCGGTACTCATTTAGCTCTTCGCAGTTCGAGACTAAAGTCTTCAGCAGAGTAAGGTTATTCTAGAGAGGGTCGAGATTGATATCCTCGTGCATATTATGTGTGTACGTTTATCCTCAGTAGTTATTCAGGGCACATCTAATCCTTGCGGATTGCAAGTATACACTTGCTCCCCAGCAAGTCAAGTGTTTCTCTCCACCGGGCAGGTGTGGAACTTTTCTTAACAGCGGAGCATTGTCAGGTGTTGCTTCCCCATAAAGTTTGGACGTATAACTTTGTATCCCCTTGGAGTTCAATTTGTTGAATCATCCCCCAAGCAGAGGTTGATGTTGTTCCTTCATTGGGCGATCCCCAATAGAGTTGGCTTTTCTCCTTTGCAGGATCGTTGAGTTGTTTTTATCCTCGGCAAAATCAGCATGAAGTGGTTCTATTTCCCTACACAGATAGACTATGTCCCAGCGAATTCGGTAAGTTTGTGATTCCTTGACTAAGTAATCTACAGCAGAGTTAGATTCTTCCCCAGTTGAGTAACCCGACAAAATGGAGTTATGTCTTTATAGCTTGTGTTGATTCCCGGCAGAGTCGTCTGTTCCTCAGAAAGTTGTATTCTGGCAGGCCACTCCGAGCTTGATTCTCCCGGCAGAGCATGTTTAATCTCAGTGAGTAGTACTGATTCCCATGCAAAGTTTCCTGTTCACAAGAATGTTATATTCTAGCCGGTCATTCATGGTTGATTTCCTCGGTAGGGTATGATCAACCTTGGAGTTTGGTTGTACTTTTTCCCGCAAAGTCGTTGATTCCCCAGCATAGTGGACGTTTTCTCATGTCTGATTGTCTTCCCTCAACCGAGTTGTGGGCTTTCGTCGAAGGTTTGTAGCCTGGATTGGTCATTCAGGGTATTTTCTCAGCATGATTTAATCTAATCCCCAGCAGAGTGGAGTTACCGTCTAGCAGGTTGTTCTATCCCTCCAGCAGGAACGTTGTCACCCGAGAATTTCTTTTTCAGAAGGCCATCCAGGGTTCGTTTCCCCAGCTTAAGTCCAATTGTTATTGGCACGCTCTGTTTTCCCCGGCAGGGTGGTTTTCTCCTTCCAGCATTTATTTTGCTGATTCGGTTCCGGTGCATCTGAATTTGTGCATAGCATCCTCCAAACGCGTAGCATTTCAATTTCGTATGGAGCATTACGCCATTTTTCAAACATGTGCATTTGAAACATAAGCCAAGGTGTTGCCTCTCTGTTCTCAGGTGTATGGTATCCAGGCCATGGCAATTTTCGTTAGACTGCATGGTAACCATGGCGATTTCAGATTTGTTTTGTCCGTTGAGTATCCAGACTCTGGTTATTACGTTAAGCGTTCAGGCTCCGTTCATTTTCGTTGAGTATCCAGACTCCGGTTATTATGTTGAGCATTCAGGCTCCGGTCATCTTCGTTGAGTATCCAGACTCTGGTTATTACGTTGAGCGTTCAGGCTCCGATTATTTTCGTTGAGTATCTAGACTCCGATTATTACGTTGAACGTTTAGGCTCCGGTTATTTTCGTTGAGTATCCAGACTCCAGTTATTACGTTGAGCATTCAGGCTCTAGTCATCTTTGTTGAGTATCCAGACTCCAGTTATTACGTTGAGTGTTCAGGCTCTGGTAATCTTCATTGAGTATCCAGACTCCGGTTATTACATTGAGCATTCAGGCTCCAGTCATTTTCGTTGAGTATCCAGACTCCGGTTATTACGTTGAGCGTTCAGGTCCCGATTATTTTCGTTGAGTATCCAGACTTCGGTTATTATGTTGAGCGTTCAGGCACCTGTCATTTTTGTTGAGTATCCAGACTCCGGTTATTACGTTGAGCGTACAGGCTTCAGTTATTTTCGTTGAGTATCCAGACTCCGGTTATTACGTTGAGCATTCAGGCTCCGGTCATTTTCGTTGAGTATCCAGACTCCGGTTATTACGCTGAGCGTTGAGGCTCCGGTCATTTTTGTTGAGTATCCAGACTCCGGTTATTACGTTGAGCGTTCAAGCTCCGGTCATCTTCGTTGAGTATCCAGACTCTGGTTATTACGTTGAGCGTTCAGGCTCCGGTTATTTTCGTTGAGTATCTATATATACTCTGGTTATTACGTTGAGCGTTCAGGCTCCGGTCATTTTCGTTGAGTATCCAGACTTCGGTTATTACGTTGAGCGTTCAGGCTCTGGTTATTTTCGTTGAGTATCTAGACTCAGGTTATTACGTCGAGTGTTCAGACTTCGGTATAGTCCATTGACTCGTTTTGTTCGTTGAGTATGCAGATTTCGGCAATTTGAATTGGGTGTTTTAAGCCTGTATGGTATCCAGACCATGGCGCAATCTTCGATGGGCGCGTTCATCTTATTAGAGGTGTCCCCAACAGAGTTACTTCGTAAAGTTTCTCTCTTTTTCTCCTTACCAGAGTTGCTTGGTTAAGTTTCTCTCTTGCCCATCGGAGTATTTGCAAGATGTTTATCATTTTCGGTTCGATGCTCGCTTTTATTTAGCGAATGCTTGCGCGTTAGCAGATGTCTCTTCCGGCTGCATGTCGATGTCAGTCAGCTTGTTGCCGTTGCAACTAGTCATTCATTATTTTTGGAGAGTCTTATCCCTAATCAGAGTTTGCAGTTTCTTTTTGCGGTTGGCAAATTTCTGGGTTCTTTGGTATTCAACCGTCTTTTACCTTGATTGCTTGAAAGCCGTTCACTTTTCACTCAGTCAGGTCAAAGTCGCTTGAATAGGGGCTGCTGTTGCACCCCAAAATTTGCCCAACCATTTCTAGTACTTGGCTTGTGTTTCATTTCATTTTTGCATTTTTGCATTTGCATAGCATTTGTGTTTGAGGCAGGGGATCAAGGTTTTCCGTGGCTCAGATTTTTTTTTAGTGCAAGAGACTGAACAATGAGCATTAGAGGCTCCAACATTTATTTTGCCCAGCGATCGAACGGTCAATTTATTTTGTTTTACAGGTTATTTTTAGTGCAGGATACATCATGTAGGCTATATCAAGCATTCTCACAGTTGGAATATTCAAGAACAAGTTTCAGAAGCTTAACAGAGCTCAAAACGTTTAAAAACAGACCATTGTGCAGGTTTCCCTCAAAAAGCGCCAAATTCAAATTTTTGAAGGTGTTAATCAATTAACCAATTGGTTAACCGATTAACCAAGTCAAAAACAGGTCAAATTCAAATAAATCAAGGGTGTTAATCGATTAACCATATGGTTAACCGATTAACCAGTGCAAATTTCTGCTCTGCACGTGAATTTTCAAGTGAATTCACTTTGGGGTCCATTTTGATCATTCTTGAAGTTGATTTTACACTAAAGGAAGGATCTAGAACCATTTCAAGTTTTGGTTAACTTTCAAATCATTTCAAGTTCCCTCCAAATTCCCATTCCTAATTCCATGCCATTTTTCACAAACCACATTCCAAACCTCATTTGGATCCTAACCTAAGGGGTATTTAAATGATCTATTCCAAACCTCACACATCTAATCCTCATAATTTCATTCTCACTTCAGAATTCAGTCTCAGTCTTTCAATTTGCTCTCAACTTTTCACTCCCAAAACCTCTACCAAAGCTCTTCTCACCTTGAATTCTTTGATTCTCCATTGGAATCATTGATTTCTAAGAGCTAAACCTTCATCCTTCATCATCATCATCTCCATTTTTCCATTCAATTTTCGTGCAAGTTTGGATCTGAATTTTGGAGTTGGTTTGGAGTAGCTTATTTGAGTGGATCTTGCTTAATTTTGGTTGATCATCACTTCTACTACAAGAATACACTCGGATCTTGAAGGAATTCCAGATCTCTAGCTTGGATCTGCTCAATTGGAGTTGAATCAACATTAACCGAAGCAATTCTCCGCTTCGTAGGTTGGAATTCTAGATCCATTGTTGTGTTGAGCTTATTTGCATAATCATCATGTTGATCTTCATTTTTGATTTATTTTGTTGATGTTTGATCCGTATGATCTGTGATCTTACTGGTTTAATGCGTTTACATGTTGATTGGATCACTGTTTTCTGGTTTAAATTCGTGCATAATTGATTATGTGATTATCCGGATTATCGGATAAGTGCTTATTTGCTGGAAATACTGTTATCTGGCTGGTTTTCTGCTTCTGGCACAATGTTAATCGATTAACCAATTGGTTAACCAATTAACCAACATGAATTTTCAAATTTTCAGGCATTTTTGACTGGTTAATCGATTAACCCCTGGTGTTAATCGATTAACACTGTGCCAGTAGGCCTGTTTTGTTGTTTTTCATGCTTGTTTGGTATAATTTCACTTCGAATCTTCACAGATTAGTGTGATGCATTAGAAGTGAGATGTTTTGGATATATGTCTCTTTTCTTGATCGTTTAATCATGATTTTGTCGAAACTCACGTTCGATTTCCACTTGAATGCATGCTTATGGATGTGGTTCAAAGTGATGATCATTTGCATTGTTGCTTTCGTTTGCATGCTTGAGGTTGAGATGTGCTTGTGGAGGCTACTGCCCCACACTTTGTTCCTCCCTCTCTTCTTCATATTTGTCTTGTATGTTCTTATTTTCTTGAAGATGTTGAGATGTGCTTGTGGTGGTTGTTACCCCGCACCTTTTTCCTCCCTCTTCATCTTTGTGTTGCATCGCATGTTTGCATTCTTTTCTTCTCTCATTTGTGCTTGCTTTCCTCTTCTTCTTTTTGTCTTCCTTTGCATGTTCCCTTAGGACCTCTAATCATTCTTGTTAAAGATGGATTATGATAGACATTAGGGTTGAAACCATGCATGACAACATTAGGTAGCATTCCCTTTTCACCCCAATCATAGGTGCGCTTTGTATGATAACTTTAGGCTGAGTCTTAGTCTCCCTTTAGAGTGTCTCTCTCTCTTCTCATCTTCAAATTTTCTCAAAACATCTAATAAAGGTTAAATATTTTCGTACGTTACGAGCCTTAAGTACTTGCGAAATTGTGATTAGGGGGCCTCCTCTCAATCATCTATAGTGTTTAGCGTATGTCCTTTGGACGATATGCGATACATTCGCTCCTAGGTCATAGTCTTTAGTGCAACATGAATTACAAACAATAATCAATGCACTTCTTATCTAAAAAACACAAAAGCAAACTTCTAATCTTTTATCCTTCGGGATCGTAATTTGGAAAACATTTTTCATAAGGAGAGTTTTGTTAACTCTTGGTTCTACCGCAAACAGGTAACGCCTAAGTCTCCAATGGTCGAGCTGCATACACCTAACTGCTAGAACTAAGTTTTAACCCTACTCAGGCCTAAAACATTTTGAACCAACCGGTTTTCTTGTTAGCCCAAACTACGTTTGCTATGATTTCTCGTACCAGACGAGAATACGTAGGCACAAGACGGCGATGTCTTGGCGAGCAACCTTCCCCCACATTCACCCGTAGTTTTCCGAATTACGTTGACTCTGACTTTCCCATTGCACGAGGGAATACGTAGGCATAGAGCGGCGATTCTCTATCGAGTCTCTTTTCTTTTCTTTTGTCCCTGAGCCGTAGCTAGATAGTAACCTTCCCCTTGCGTAACCGACTCCCGAACCCGAGACATGGTTGCGATGACCTGTCTTCTCCCTTTTCCGTAGGTTTTCTCTGATTGTTTCCTTTCCCTCTTTTGGGATAAATAACGAACGATGGCGACTCTTCTGTCCTTGCCGGCCCCTCTTCACAGCGATGCGACAGATGGCTCCTCGTACGTTCCGATAGTCGAGCATCGCATCGATGCTTTCTTTATGGTCGTCCGGGTCGGTCATGTCACTGTATGTTACCAAGGGCAGGGGTTTCTCCATCCCGATGGCCAATGGGGTCTCCCTAATGGCCCTACGGAGCGGTGAGCGCTGGTCATCCTCGTCGCTCCTGACAGGTGACCGTAAGGGGGAGAATGACCCTCGATTGTTTCTGTACCGTCGAGGAGGAATCCTCGGCCAGAATCTTGGCTTTTCGACGCCTCCTTAAGCTTTGTTCCTCTTTTGAGCAGGGGAACGTCGCTCTTTCTGAGGAGGTGATCGAGCGCGCTTCTAGGAGGCCATTGGTTGCGGCCTCTCTAAGCGAAGGCGCTGCCCGGATAGCCGAGGAGAAGGGCTCCAAGAGTCGTTGTGATGCGTCCTTCGCAGGAGAGGAGAGGGGCTTCTGGAAACTGGGAGACGATGTCTCTGCAGGGGAGAGCATGATGGTCGCTCATTCTCGAGCATCTCTATTCGCTCGTTCTGTTGGAAGATCATCAGGTTGGTTTGGTTGATTGATGCAAACAGAGCCACCATGGTAGGGTCGGCATCGGGTGGCACCAGGATGGGATGGTAGACTGTCGGGATATCAAAGTGTCGGGCGGCATTGAAGGCCACGTCTTCAGAGGAGGGAGAGGCGGTGTGCCCATCATTATAGCTGCCCTTGTCAACGTGAATGGTCATGTTGGAGTCGTGGCTGTTACCGTTGGTGAATGGAACGAAGGAGGTTTCCGGAGCGTTATTGTTGCATGGGCTGGCCATGATCAAAAGAAAGTTGCAAGTTGCTTTGATTCTTGAGCTTCTATGCTTGGATAGGAGAAAGAACGGGGGAGCAAAGAGTCCCCACAGTCGACACCGATGATCTTACCTGATCAGAAAGGAATCAGCAGCCTGCCACTCGTCGTGAGCTCCTGTGTTCACCAGTGTTGTAGAGGAAGAGGGAGTGTACCTGCAAGGTACTCCGATACTTAAGTGAGTAAGGGAGTTAGAAAGCGCAAGTACAGAGAGAATATGTATAGAGAATGGAATACCTAACCCTCTAGTGAGAGAGGGTATTTATAATGTAACCCCAGCGCAGGGCCGACGATTACATTGCATTGTGCCGGATTGCCAAGCCCAACACAAGTAATTGTTAGGGCTTACATGGCGTAGGGAAGACCAGCATGTGGTCTTCTCCCTAGATCAACTACCCCGTGATCTTCAGAAGGTGGGCTGACCAACTCTTTCGGAAGTGGATAGTTGCTTGATAACGTGTCCCCTCGTGGGGTGTCGCTACTGCGAAAATTGGCGCCGGCTGAACAGAAGAGTCGCCACCGTGCGTTATTTATCCTACGGGAGGGAAAGGAAATGCTCAGAGTAAACCTCGCACAACATGGGAAAGGTATGGTCGTCGCAACCAAAACCTGGATTCGGGAGTCGGTTACGCAAGGGGAAGGTATTAGCACCCCTCACGTCCGTCGTACTCGACGAGATCCACGCTTGTTTTCGGGTATGGATTGTTATTCTATCTACACTAAAGGTCAAGGGTTAAAAATAAAATGAAAAAAAATGACTCGGCAAAGTATCGCACTTTATGCCTACGTATTCTCGCCTGGAACGAGAAATCAGAGTCAACGTAGTTCGCCTACCTACGGGAAAGGAGGGGAAGGTTGCTCGCTAGGATATCACATCCTATGCCTACGTACTTTCATACAGCATGAAAGATCAGAGCAAACGTAGTTCGGGCCACGTACGACACAAGTCTGTCTTGGTTGATTTTATTCCTTCTGAAAAAGGTTTTTCTGATTAGCAGTCCAAGCGGACAAAAATGACGTCTTGATGAGTTCACATTCTTTTACGGAAGAAGTGTCTTTTATTGTGTTTGAAATTTTATTGGTATTTTTCTGTTTGTTTTGAGAAAGAAGAGACAGAACTCTAACCTACGGTTGCGAAGGGAAACTAACTAACCTAATATTATCATGCATGGGTTAAGACCTAGTGTCTATCATGCTCCTCTCTTGCGCAGAGAGAAACAGAGATCCTAAGGGAATAGACGGAAACAGAAACAATAGCAGATATAAACAGTAAAGCGGTAAAATGCATGGATGCAGCAATACAAGCGAGGCAAGGGAGTCCCACTCAACCTCGAACCTGGAAAACAATAGGCAAAAGTGAACAGGCTTCACCTTCAACCCAGCAGGGTAAACAGCAAACAATACAGTCAGGAAAACCAATCAATACATCAAGAGTGAAATAAAGCAAAATAAACAGCCCCAGCAGCTCTGCATCAGTATCCATTTTCAAGTCATCTCCAATCAACTACAAGCTTCAGTCAGCAGCAGTCACTATCTTCACAGTCTTCAAGCAAGGGCTTTGGTTGACAATCTTCAGTATGCAATGGCTTTTCTTCAAGTTCAAACCTCCAAGCTGAGGAATCAATCACCAGAGTGAATTGGGTGTTAAGCAACTAGTTGACCACCAATGGTGGCAAACCAACTGCTTCTAACACATAAGATATTTTCTCTCAAGAGTTCTACCCCTTAGACAGTAGCACCAAGCCTTCCAAAGGAAGGGGGTGAGTGTCTCAGAGAGACTCTGTATCACAGAGAGGAATGGAGGCAGTCAAAACCTTCCATATTTGAGAATCAAGCTTTCTACCCTAGAGCTCTGCCTAGCTCCTAAACCCTAATCTCCTCAACAGCTGCTAGCAAGAAACACCTCATCAACTCTGGAAGTTGGTCTTCAGGCTCTGGATCTCCCATGGCTCCACCATCATCAGTCTTCAGCTTCCCCAATCCCCAGACATATCCCAACACCCAAACAAGCAAGCAATAATCCCCAGAGGGCACACCACACCAGTCAATCAAATATAGACAGTATATTAATATCAGTAGGGGAATCCTGACTTTTCTAAGGGGATCTGATAACTACCCATAGCCCCTATAGTCCCATAGCTAAACTATTTAATCCCTAAGTCCTAAGGGAAATGAACTACTTTACCTAAGTTGTCACTTAAAACCCTAATTTGTTCATGTTGTTCTCACCTAAACTAAACACCTAAAATTAATCTCTAAAAATATGAATTAAATTGCATTTACAAGTTTGATATCTAAGCTAAATAACCTAAAAAGAATGGACAAAAAATATTAAAGCATTGGTTAGAACAAAAATTAACAAATTTATGCATGAAATGAAACTATTTAAAATGCTATTTATTTGGAAAATATGGGAAAAATATCAAATAAAAAATAAAATGCAATTTTTATTTTTTATAATTTTCTAGACTCTTCAAAGAAAATTATGCAAAAAGAATCATCAAAAAATAATGATTTTTCAATTTTATATGATTTTTATAAGATGCATAAAAAAAATGAAAGAAATTAAAAAGAATTAAAAATAAATAAATTGGGGGGTGAGAATAGCAGGGCCAAACAGTTCAAGTTAGTGGGCTTCACACGCGTGGGGGGTGTCAATAGCATCTGAGCCCATTTCCCTCTATTAAATGAAACAGTGTGTTTCATTATTTGAAAATCTCCCTCCGTTTTCAGCTTTAATCACGTCCGTCAGATGAGTCCTCCAGTCAAAGGTCAAAGGGTGATCGTGTGGCCCAGGGGTTGTCTTCAACCTCCAGCAAACCCTAGGTCCTGAAACTCCATCACCATGCGCGAATTTCCAGCTCTCTGTTCTCCCTCCATGCACCACGAAATCACACGATTCCAAAAGCAATTTTGCCCTAATTTCTTCCCTCTATACAACCATAACAATGATTCTTTCTAGAACTCAACATACAATCGAACCCGATGAGGATAACAGTTTGATTCCACCATGATCACCTGATATCCATTGCTTCAATTCTTGCTCAAATCTATCCTAACATGCTCTATATCTCACACTGATCATTTCAAGCTATTAACCTATGATTATCGTGCCTTAATCCAAGAGTTATAAGCCTTAACAGAATTGATACATCATGCTCAAACTTCATGAAACTTCTCCAAAATCATCCCAATCAATCCTCTATCCTATCTTAACCATTCTACCCTATCAAAACCCTAAGATTCTAACTAATTCATGCAATACGAAGAGAAAACAAACCTGGTGCAATTGGTGAAAACAGGTATGCAACTCTTTGAATTTGGTGCTTGCAGTGATTGAAACTTGCTCAGTAACCTTGATGATGACTTCTGTATGCAGTGATTAGTGTGTAAACTTCATGAATCTTGTCCTTGAGAAGTTCTTGCAATTTGGATGGTTGTCTTGAATAGCATAATTCTTCCTCCAATTCTACCAATCTTGATGTGGATTATGGTGTTTGAATGATGATGATGAAGATTCAATCAAAAGATAAGGGGATTGATGGAGATTTGGGAGAGTTTGTGAAGCTTATGCAAAGATGAGAAAGTGTGTAAAACTTGGGGTTTTGAACAAATGAAGTCACCAACCATGGCATGAACCATCTTGCATCAATATATACATGAGGTTAGAACCTCCTAGAAACTTGGAGAAGCTTCCCTTGCATTCTTTCCATGGAATTTGGTTTATGTTTCTTTTATTGCAAGCAACCATGGATAACTCACAAATTATGAACTAAGCTCAAAATTCCACTTTAGCCAATGTCTTTAAAATGATATTTCCATTCAAAATGACCTATAATTTTGCTTCATTTAGCCAAGATATGAAAAATCTCAATTTTAAGGCCATTTTTATTCATTAAATCCAACAATTTTGAAACCTTGTGCTATAAATCTTTCCAATCTCTCATGGTCACTTTTCTAGACTCAAAATGTCATTTGGAACAAGTTTGATGTTGTAAAGTTTTCCATTTGAAGCTTCCTTGTATGAGTTTTGGGCATAGGTTAAAATGACCTGTAATTCACAAATGACCAAAATACCCTTTTCTTGCCAAGACCATAAGTAGAGTTCCACACATCATATGAAGGCATACCATACCATTCTAGAAAGCTAAGACAATGAGGAACAACTCTTATGTTGACCAGAAATTCATTTTAAATCTCCTTGAGGGGTAAAAATTGCTTTGAAGTCAAGTCACTTTTACAGACAAAAGTTCAGATACCTCAGATGACCTGTAACTTGCAAGGACCATAACTTGAGTTCTATAAATCTCCTTGATGTCTTCCACCACTCAAATTAAAGGTCTTTGGATCCTCTACAAGTTTCATGTTGGCCAAGGATCCATTTGAAGCTTTCATTTTGACTTATATTGCTTGGAAATTTGACCTAAACTAGGGGATTTTACACAGAAACCCTAATTTAGAAACTCCTCTTCTCCTTGATTCCTCTTGATTTCTTCTTAGCATAACAACATATCCTTATTCTCCATGTCAAATGATGAACCTCACATCTCTTCAATAGCCCTTAATACCTCTCCAACAAACCTTTGACCTAGGGTTGACCCAGATGAAACCCTAGTTGACTGCCTTCAACTGCAATTCTTGTGATCACATCAACAACTTGTTTTCTTCTCCAAATGACTTTCTAAGTCCTCCAAGATGTATAGATACTCCCCATGCTCTCCATTCACAACTCATAATTCCCTTGTTGATCCTCAGACACCCTCAGTTAGGAGATATACTCAATGCTTGATCCACTGAACTCCCTGCTTTCAAATTCTTTTCTGATGACTTGAATGAGATTGAATTAGGATAATAACCTCTGGATAGGCCTCTAGAGATGAGAATAATGCTTGGTCCCCTGTTGAATGACTTGCTATGCTTATGCTATGCAGATAAGTAACCTATGTACATGACTCTTTATGCAAATGCTAATGATATTGAAACATAAACCAAGTGAATAAGGTTGAGCAAATTTTAGGGTGCAACAGCTGCCCCTATTCAAACGACTTGGACCCGATTGGGTGAAGAGCCTGGAGCCTTCAGACATTCGCGGTACGAGACGGTTGAATACCAGTGAAACCAGAAATTTGCCAACCGCAGAAATAAACTATGCTTCTGCTTGGGGAACGACATTCATCAGCTGAATCTGACTGTTATGACAACCCACTGATCTCGTGCGACCGTGCTGGGGATTCTTCTCCTCATCCTGAAAAAGATTTTATCATCGCAGAGATAGAACATTGTCCACGTTAGGGCGCCTGCTCCGTCACTTCGGAAAACTTCAACAACTTTGTCGGGGATGGCTCGTTTGCCTTCTCGTCAGAAATAAATCGTCCACGTTAGGAATAAACTCTTCCTCGTTAGGAATAAACTCTTCCACGTTAGGAATAACCTCTCTACATTAGGAATAACACCGTCCACGTTAGGACTCTCCTTTCCACGTAAGGAATACACTCATCTTTCCACGTAAGGAATACTTCTTTCCACGTAAGGAATAAAACTCTTTCCACGTAAGGAAACATCTCTTCTTCCACGTAAGGAATACAAGCTTTCTACGTAAGGAATCTCCATCTTTCCCCGTTAGGAGTACAACTCGTCTTTTCTGCGTCTGTCCACGTCAGGACTGAACTTGCTTTTCCACGTAAGGAACTGAAGCTTCTCTTTCCACGTAAGGAATAAACCTGTCCACGTTAGGACTCACGTTTCGTCTTGATTTGTCCACGTCAGGACTCCGCTGAGGAAATAAAACTTGTCCACGTTAGGACCCATATCTCAACTTGCTGAAGAAATAAACTTGTCCACGTCAGGACTTGCGCGTCTTTGACTTGCTGGGGAAATAAGACTGTGTCCACGTCAGGACTCATACTTTGCCCACAACACGAAGAAGGATGAACTTGTCCACGTCAGGACCCTACACTCCATCAATACCAAGAACTCGAAGCTGTCCACGTTAGGACTAACACATACCGTCAAACTGGAAGAAATGTCCACGTTAGGACTCCACATTCCATCAATCCTGAGAAATCAAACCTGCCCACGTTAGGGCTAGCACCTCCCATCAGCCCGGGGAATTAAAACTGCCCACGTTAGGACTCCGCTTTTCTAGCACGAAGAAAACCTGTCAAGAAATTGTCCACGTTAGGACTCATCCTTCCCTTGGTCCGCAAACTTCTTATCACTGACGTTACAGCAACTTTGAGGCTGACTCTACTGGGGATATCTGGAAACCAAACTACCGGGCGCCTGTTCTGATAACCGACGGCAGCCTCTGACATTCTGATTCATGAACCTTCTGATGACAAATAACTCTGCTTGGGAATGAGGAGAGATTTTGCCTACTGACTCTGGCGGGGAAAACACGAGAAATTCACAAATAACTCTGTTCGGAGACAAAGAGAACTTCATCATGATAACTCTGTGGGGAGTAATGCCGAAGCTGACACTTCATGGGATGTCTCACGTCGAGATCTTGAATTCATTTGAGCAAGAGCTCTCTCTACCTGCATGGGAAATAACACTTGAACACAAACAGTTAGCCAACCTGGTTTATGTTTCAAAAATGCATACGTCCGACAATGATGCAATGCTCCATTCGGCATGGAAATACTACGCTTTTACTTGGTGGATGCTAATACAGACTCGAACTGCTGAGTACAGAAACTGCTTCAGCAAAATAAATGCTGAAGATAATGCCCACTCCGCTGGGGATAGCCAGATGCTACCGAACTATCTCAGCAAAATAAATGCTGGGAGAGTGAAGTTGACTCAGATGGGAAGTTGGGAACTCAATACCAATCACCTCGCTGAAGTGAAACCCTTCTGGGGAATACAACTCTGCTGGAGACTAACAGATGCGCCTGGTATGCGGGAAAATGAACGGGTATCACACGGTATTCTGACAAAATAAATGCCAGGACTCACACCAACTCCGCCGGGGAGAGTCTTAATCTTCGAGTTCCACGGGGAGGAATGAAAACACTTGCTGAGAAGAGAATTCCGCCGGGGATGGGATGATTCTCTAGGGGAAACCAACTGACTCCACCAGGGGAGAGTAAATGACCCTGCGGGGAAAGGTAAACTGCCTGAATACAACTCACCAATATTAGTCTTCTGCGGCTAAACCACTCTGCTTGAGATACACTGTTTGAATACAGCCTTCGATCTTAGAATCGTCAATTCTGCTAAGGATAAACGACTTTGCTGGAGCATGTCCTTTGGATAAGCTACGACTAGCTGGGGCATTCTATCCTTCTTTAGTGAGAACATGCACGACCTGCGTGAGGGTCGATTCTTTCGATTATCTTCCTCGTACGGTTGCGAAACCTGCAACAACACAAACAAGACAAAACAAGCCTATACACCCGAATCGATTCAGGTTAGTGACGCTATTTTCAGTTAATTCAAAGCTTTAGCAATTGCTGGCAAGAGTCAGTGATGTTATGCACATGCTATTTTCAATAAACTTAGGCGCTTTATCATGCACAAAACAGTAAAGAACCAGCATCAAGTACTGAATAACATATTTCATTGATTGGGCCCCTGAACGGGCGGAGTTTTATACACGGGATGTAACTCCTGAAATGAGGAAGCTACGCAAAGCAAATACACAAGTATGCACAAGAATCATAAATATTTTGACAAATTAAATTTTGTACACATGTCGGCAACGGGATGCAGACGAACACCACGAACTGATCCTCCCATGACTCATCCGACTCTAATGCTTTCCCGGTATTCACACTTCTGAAGAGGTTGTATCAGATAACCAATCCCTTAGGTATTCTCCCGCACTAATGTTCAATGCAGTATCAAATTCGGACCGCAGTCATTTGCTTTTCAAATCCCTAACTTTTGCGTGAACCGCCCTTTACGGGTTTTCAGTTCACCGGGATACCCCTTTCTGCCGAAGCCGCCCAGTGTAGGTTTTCAACTTCGCGGGTGTACATTTTTCACTTTTATCCCTAACTTTTGCCCGAACCTTTTATTCTGTTTTTGGTTCGCCAGGATGCCCCATTTTTGCCTGGACTCTCTTTTTTCTGTCCAGCGGGTCTATTTTAAGCAAAGTATTTTTTAACTGCGTCCGAATTCACCGTCGACGTAAAGTCCTCACCGTCCATGGTGGACAACAATAACGCTCCTCCGGAAAATACTTTCTTGACAACATATGGCCCTTCGTAGTTGAGGGTCCACTTGCCCCTGTGATCTGCTTGCAGCGGGAGAATCCTTTTCAGCACAAGGTCGCCCATCTGAAAGCTTCGCGGATGTATCTTCTTATCATACGCTTTCTTCATTCGGCTCTGGTACAAATGACCATATGCTAGAGAAGCTAGCCTCTTCTCATCCATCAAACTCAGTTGATTCAACCTGTCTTTTATCCATTCTGCCTCGTCCAGCTGAACGTCTCGCAATACCCTCAGAGAAGGGATCTCAACTTCCAATGGTAATACCGCTTCCATTCCGTATACTAACGAGAACGGGGTTGCCCCGGTTGATGTGCGTACCGTCGTACGATAACCGTGCAAAGCGAAAGGTAGCATCTCATGCCAATCCTTATAGGTCACCACCATTTTCTGAACGATCTTCTTGATATTCTTATTGGCCGCCTCGACAGCGCCATTCATCTTGGGTCGGTAAGGGGAGGAGTTGTGATGTTCGATCTTGAAATTCTGACAGAGCTCCTTCATCATTTTGTTGTTCAAGTTTGACCCGTTGTCCGTGATTATCCGCTCGGGGATCCCATATCGGCAAATGATATCTCTCTTGATGAATCTGGCCACCACTTGCTTCGTTACATTTGCGTAAGACGCCGCTTCCACCCACTTGGTGAAATAATCGATTGCTACTAAGATAAACCGATGCCCGTTAGAAGCTGTCGGCTCGATTTTTCCGATCATATCGATTCCCCACATCGAGAATGGCCATGGTGATGACATCACATTCAGAGGACTTAGAGGCACATGGATCTTATCAGCATAGATTTGGCACTTGTGGCACTTTCTTGCGAACTTGAAACAGTCAGTTTCCATAGTCAGCCAAAAATAACCTGCCCGCAACAGCTTTCTCGTCATAGCATGCCCACCAGCATGCGTACCAAAGGTACCTTCGTGTATTTCCTCCATGAGCAGCTTTGCCTCTTTTCCATCTACGCAACGCAACAGTACTAAGTCGTGGTTTCTTCTGTATAAGACGCCATCCGGATTCAAATAGAAATTACCCGCTAATCTCCTGAGAGTCTTCTGATCTTGACTGGATGCCCCAGCCGGATACTCTTTATTCTTCAGGAAATTAAGGATATCAAAATACCACGGTTTGTTGTCGGATGCTTCATCAATAGCAAATACGTAAGCCGGTCTGTCAAGCCGAGAGATAACGATTCGGGGAGCCTCGTTCCAGAAGTTGACTTTGTACATGGAAGACAAAGTGGCCAGGGCGTCAGCCATTTGATTCTCTGCCCGCGGTACATGATGCAATTCAATCTTGTCGAAGAAAGGCAACAATCTCCTTGCATAATTCATGTAATGTATCAAATTGGGCTGACGCGTCTCCCATTCCCCTTTGATCTGATTCACCACCAGAGCTGAGTCTCCGTATACGTCTAAATTTTTGATTCGCAAATCAATGGCTTCTTCAAGCCCCATTATACAAGCTTCGTATTCGGCCTCGTTATTAGTAACGGCAAAGGTCAATCGGGCAGTAAACGGGATGTGCGACCCGTGTGGTGTAGTAATGATTGCCCCTATTCCGCTACCGTAAGCATTCACAGCTCCGTCAAAGATCATCTTCCATTTAGAACCCAACTCTGGCCCCTCGTCTGGCAACGGCTCTTCACAATCTTTCATCTTTAGGTACATGATATCCTCGTCAGGAAAATCAAACCTCATCGATTGGTAATCTTCAATAGGCTGCTCAGCCAGATACTCAGACAGCACACTCCCCTTTATAGCCTTTTGCGAGACGTATTGGATGTCATATTCAGTCAAGACCATCTGCCAACGGGCAATTCTTCCTGACAACGCCTACTTTTCGAATACATATTTGATAGGATCCATCTTCGAGATGAGCATGGTTGTATGATTCAGCATGTATTGCCTCAAACGCTTGGCGGCCCAGGCTAGCGCGCAACAAGTCTTCTCCAGCATTGAGTATCGAGATTCACAATCTGTAAATTTCTTACTCAAGTAGTAGATCGCATGCTCTTTTCTTCCTGTCTCGTCGTGCTGACCGAGAACACAACCCATGCTTCCCTCAAGAACCGTCAAATACATGATCAAGGGTCTCCCTGCCACTGGGGGTATCAAAATAGGAGGCTCCTGCAGATACTGCTTTATTTTGTCGAACGCCTTTTGACAATTTTCGTTCCATGTTACAGCTTGATCTTTCTTCAACAGCTTGAATAACGGTTCACACGTAGCAGTTAAGTGAGATATGAACCGAGCGATGTAGTTCAACCTCCCTAAAAACCCGCGCACCTCTTTCTCTGTTTTAGGCGTCGACATCTCTTGAATTGCTTTTATTTTAGCAGGATCGACCTCTATTCCCCTTTCGCTTACGATAAACCCCAGGAGCTTACCCGATCTCACCCCGAAGGTGCATTTATTAGGGTTCAGCCTCAGCCTGAACTTCCTAAGCCTTTTAAATAGCTTCAGCATATTTACCAGATGCTCTTCCTCCGTCTGGGATTTGGCAATCATATCGTCAACATAAACTTCGATCTCTTTATGCATCATGTCATGGAAGAGAGTCGTCATCGCACGCTGATATGTTGCCCCAGCATTTTTCAAACCAAAGGGCATCACTTTGTAGCAAAATGTTCCCCAAGGCGTTATGAAAGTGGTCTTCTCCATATCCTCTGGCGCCATTTTAATCTGATTATAGCCTGAAAAGCCATCCATGAAGGAGAATACGGAGTATTGAGCAGTATTATCAACTAACACGTCAATGTGAGGAAGTGGAAAATCGTCTTTTGGGCTTGCTTTATTCAAATCTCTATAATCCACGCACATACGAACCTTGCCATCTTTCTTTGGCACGGGTACGATGTTGGCAACCCATGAAGGATATTTCATCACAGCCAGGAAACCAGCGTCCCACTGTTTTTGAACTTCCTCTTTGATCTTCACTGCCATATCTGGTCGAGTTCTGCGAAGCTTTTGTTTGACTGGCGGGCATTCTTCTTTCAGTGGCAGGCGATGCACAACCATATCTGTATCGAGCCCTGGCATATCTTCATATGACCAAGCGAATACATCACTATACTCCCTGAGCATTTCAACCAATCTTCGCTTGATATCCTTCTGCAGTGCGGCTCCGATACGAATATTCTTCTCAACCCCTCCTGACCCCAAGTTGATAATTTCGATGACTTCGTCGTGAGGCAAAATGGCTCTTTCCTCCTGCTTCACCAACCAAGACAGTTCTTCAGGAACGTCACTATCTTCGACAACCTCTTCTTCGGCCTGAAATACCGGGTGCTCGAAGTCGGGACGAGTCATAGGTGGTTCAAGGATGTCATCTGAAAATGTTATCCTGCAAAAGGAATGGTTAAGTGCTTCAAAATGCGTATAAAGTGAATAACCCACGTTGCCATCTTATTGAAAAATATAAAACAAGAAAGACAGAGATTACAGTGTTTGCACATGAAAAAACGCCATTTATTTAATGATTAACACGCAATGTTCATAACAACACAGCCCTAAGCAAATCATGATGCCCCGGGCAAGGCATCATATTATTCAACAATTAATAAAGCAAAGCATTACTGTTTAAGAGTCACAGGAACAAGCTCCTGAATAGACCAGTTGCACAGTCCTTGTCCTGGCGTGCTTGGCTGAATCCAGGCATCCATATCGCAGTCGCTGTCTCCTTCGTCAGACTCCGAAGCAGCGTTGACGGTTTCATGACATACTCCACTGGCAGAGATGGTGATTGGTCTTCTGAAACGGGGTGCCCCCACGGAAGGAGTTGACGATGACGGTTGGTATCCCAGCCCGAACCGGTCCATCTTCACAGGAATGTCCAGCACTTTGCCCCAACCCTTTGCTTCTCCTGCTTCCACTAGAGCTTGAGCTTCTTTATACGATGAGACGACTACCTCCGACGCTTTGCTCGGCCCGGGACCTTTGTCCTTGATACGCAACCCTTCGAATGCCTGGCAAGGTGTCTCGTGGATCTCTCTGTCGACTTCCACATATTTAAACGACGACAAATGGCTGACCAGGATGTCTTCTTCTCCGCATACGGTGACTACGCTGTCTCCGACCATATATTTCAACTTCTGATGTAGGGTAGACGTGACTGCCCCCGCCCCATGAATCCAGGGTCTTCCAAGCAAGCAGCTGTACGCAGGCTGTATATCCATGATATAAAACTCAGTTGCAAACACCTCCGGCCCCACCTGTAGAGGCAATGTGATCGATCCAAAGACTGTTCTCCGCGTGCCGTCAAAGGCTCTAACTACCAAATCACTGGGTGTACACAGGATTCCTCTAACATCCAGCTTCATCATCGCTTTCTTGGGCAGTACATTCAAAGACGATCCGGTGTCGACCAATACATGCGACATTACTGATCCCCTACACTCAACAGATACGTGCAGCGCCATATTATGATCTCTCCCTTTCGGGGTCAAATCGAAGTCGGTAAAGCCCAAGCTGTGGCCTGCATTTACATGTGCCAACACTCCTTCCAGCTGATTCACGGAGACGTCTTGGGGTACAAAGGAAGTATCCAGGACTTTCAACAAAGCATTCCGGTGAGCCTCTGAACACAAAAGCAACGACAGGATAGATATTTTGGACGGCGTCTGTTGCAGATGCTCCACAATCTTATAATCACTTTTTCGAATCAAGCGCATGAACTCTTCTACATCTTTCGATGCCGATTCTTTTTCGCTTGCTTGCACTGGGACATTATCAACCGCTTTCCCTTTTCCTTTCGCTAGTCTTTCGGCCTCCACTTCAGGGGATATAAAGATCCTACCACTCCTTGTCATACCTCCCGAACCAACAACATTATCCACAGTCTCGGCTGGCTGCTTATTAACATCAATCTTTATCCCGTCACAATACACCTCCAACCCATATGACCATGGGACTGCTTTCGTGTTCTCGTACGGGATCGGTCCGGCCTTAGTTATGGTGATCGGTGGTCGCTGAGCTGGTGCTGCAATAGTGATTGTCTTTCGAGGAATCGTTACCATGGCCACATCACTCTGATCATCTGCTATTGCCCCTGCGGGCTCTTCAGTTGCTGCTCGGTCAAACTGCAATATGCCTCCATCGATTAAAGCCTGAATGCTTTTCTTCAAATCATCACACCCCCCAGCTAAGGTCCAGCATTCTAAACAATACTCGTCACAACCTGGAAAAACACCTCCTTGCAACAATTTGCTCTTTATCTCATTCAGCGGCGTCTTTAAATCGTCGACATTCATAATCAGATTCAACCCTTCCTCAGTCAGAATGGCATTTTCCCCATGATTAGGCATGGGCTTCTGCACTATATTCGGACCTGCCGTTCCGAAATTGATAGTCTTATTGTCCAAAAGATCCTGCACAACGTGCTTAAAAGCATGGCAACCCTCTATATCGTGGCCCGGAGCCCCAGAATGAAACTCACAGTGCCTGCTTGCATCGTAACCAAACAGGGGAGATCCCGTTATCGGTGCCAGAGTTCTCTTCTTTACCAGGTTCAATCCCAACAATGTCTGCAATAAATCAGCATATGTCGTGGGAGGCTTCTCAAACACTCTTCTTGGTTTACCACCCTGGAATCTTCGCTGAGCCTGCTGTGCCCCCTGCTGAGGCTGCTGCTGCTGCATTGGCTGCTGCTGAGACGGTTGTTGTTGTTGAAGTGGTTGTTGCTGATATGGGATAGTAACACTCGCCACCTGCTGCGGCTGATGATATTGGTTTCGTCCCCTGCCTCGGCCTCCAAATACTGCGCTTGCCTCGCCCTGGCGGCGCCCACCAAAAGTCTTCCTATTACTGCCAGATGCCGTTGATTCCTCAACCTGGAATTTTCCTTGCTTGATGTTACGCTCAATCTTTTCCCCCATCAGAATTAGGTCTGAAAAACTAGCCAGAGATGTGTGAAACAGCATGTCATGAAACAAGCCTGTGAATGTGCCGACGAACATGTCATTCATTTCCTTGTCTTCTACAGGAGGGCGGACCCTGGCAGCCATATCGCGCCACCTTTGCGCGTACTCTTTAAAACTCTCCCCCTTCTTCTGAGACAGCCCTGCCAATTGGACCCGATTGGGCGCCAAGTCGCTGTTATACTTGTAGTGAGCTACAAATGCCTCTGCCAATTGCTTCCATGTCTTGATATCGGTTGGCTCCAACCCCATATACCACTCTAGGGAAGGACCCGACAGACTATCTTGAAAGAAATGCATTAGCATTCTTTCGTCAGTTGAGTATGCAGACATCTTTCTGTAATAGGCTCGTACATGCACTTTCGGACATGTGTCCCCTTTATACTTATCAAACGCAGGAGCTTTGAATTTGATTGGCACCCTCAAACCAGGTACCAGACCCATTGTTGCCATGTCCAAGCCCACAACACTTTGGTTCAGGACCCCCCTCATCTGCTCTTCTAGCATTCTGATCTTCTGGGAGTCATCCATCGGCCCTTCGAAACCTCCGCCGGAGAAAGCGTCCTCCTGCTGATCTTCTTGCCACATACCATTCCCAGCTCCATACCCATCATATCCATTATTACGTCCAGCCCTGATCTGATTCATCCCCGGACCTCGGCCTCTGTTGCCGTACCCTTGAACACCTCCAGCAGGCCCAAAAGCCATAAACCCAGCGCCGTTTCCATTTCCAAAGCCTCCATAGCCCTGATTGGCCACACCATAACCATCTTGCCCAAAGCCTTGAGCATTGAAACCATATTTCCCAGCGTTATCGAATCCCTGATCGTTGAACCCGAATCAAGCATTGCCAAAGCCGTTGCCTCCCATATTATCACCCAAGTTGACGTCACCAAGCCCAACGTTATGGATAGCAGTCTCGTTCCCTACTCCGACGTTACCGTTCACAGCAGCGGTAGCGTTGTTGACATTAGCAGCAGGTATATTGACTACGGGTGGAGCCACTGGTGTGGGAGTGCCGTCTCCATGAACAGTATCGACTCGCACAGACTGATGATCTTCGTTACCATGACTATCATTTCGGGCCAACAGAGGTTGGACCATGGCTTGCAAATTCTCCTGACCTTTTGCAATAGCTTCCATGGTCTGCATAAAGAGAGCTAGCTTCTCGCGCACGTCTTGCATCTCGTTCTGCATTTGATCCATGATTCTTCGACAGTTGGTGCGAGTAGAATAGCGGTGCGGGTGCTGATCTGCAATCCTGAAAAGTACCTGATACAGGGCAGGAAATAAGACATTGTCCAGAGATTACCTGTAATGTAATATGAA
Source organism: Lathyrus sativus (assembly GCA_963859935.3). Classification (NCBI taxonomy): domain Eukaryota; kingdom Viridiplantae; phylum Streptophyta; class Magnoliopsida; order Fabales; family Fabaceae; genus Lathyrus; species Lathyrus sativus. The sequence continues at coordinate 132,726,356 of OZ012738.1, forward strand.
TATGAATGCAATGCAATGTGTGTCTATGCATTAGGGAAATTCGTTCCCCGATTCTAGTGTGAAGGTGCCGGCGCAGTGACAGTGCTAATAATATAAAGATCGGAGCTGAATCACAGAAAGCCTCATATATTGCTGAGAAAACCAATAGGCCAAGAATACAATGTTACTGAGCATAATAAGAAGGCATGACCTCAACCAACAATCCTGGTGATGGTCAGCACTATGCAAATAAAGCATACAAGCTACTATATGAAATGATCAAATCCTCCCATAAGTCTGGTATTCTTCTAGCAACTTCTTGGTCTCCGGGTGACTGGGTCGAGCAAGCAACCCTTCGACAAGTTGGTTTCTTTTCTTAAGAACACGGCGTACGTCTTCAGCAGTTTCTTCCCATGCCCCCTCTCCGAAGCGATCTTCCAGTTTACGCTTCTGGGACACAGCTTCGTCTCTCCCTTTGATGGCCTTGTTTAGTGCATTCTGGAGACTATACCGGGTCATCACTTCTTCCTCACACTTCTTGATGCTGGACTTCAACTGCTCTTCGAGGTCAGAGATTTGCTGCTTCAACTTATCCTCCCTCTTCTTGTTGTTAGTGAGCGTGGCATTCCAAGTCTTATTGCAAGAAGAGATCTCTCGGTGAGCGATGTCAAGCGCTTTCTTCTTGGATTCAAGCATGTCATGGGAACTTCTGAACTCTTGCCCCAGACGTTCGCGCTTCTTCCTCTCCTCGGTTAGCTCAGCGCCTAATCTGTTCATTAGCTCAATCTGCTGTTGGGAAGCATGGACGACCTTGTTTTTCTCGCTGCGTATCTGGGCTAACTCCTGCTCTAACCCTTCATTGATCTTCATCAGGGCTTCTTTTTCTTTCACAACCTGCTCGTAGGCTTCTCTAGACACAGTAGTTGGCTCTGCTACCCGAATAGGAACAAGAATTGGTGCATCTGGAAATGGCATCTTCAACTGACTGGCTCTCTCCCGAATCCAAACTCTATAAGGTGCATAGGCTTGACAGTCATTCTTTCCTAACAACGGCTTCCCTCTTCGGTTAATGCGCGTCCAGGCATGCTGCAACTTGGCCAATAACTCCCCCTTCACATCTCCGGTGAAGTACAGAGATTCTTGTACTTCTTCCTCTTTTGGCGGGTTCTTCAGGGCATATCCGAACTGACGGACGAACAGAGAAGGGTTGTAATTGATACAACCTTTTCTTCCTATCAGCGGAACATTAGGGTAACCAGAACAACTGAAGATAAGCTCGGATCCCAGCAGATCTCTATCAAACCAATCAACGCCTTCAGAAGTTAACCTCATCATATGCTCTGGCCAGTCGGGCGTAATCGCATTATCCATGAAAGGTCCCCTCGATGGGAAATGGCTCTTGAACCACATATACAGCAAAGGTACGCAACAGGAGACATTCTTGCCTCTCCTGTTTTCATTCCTATAGTGCATCGAATGGTAAAAGTCCCCGATCAGTGTTGGTACTGGGTTACCGACAACAAATAGATGAAATGCATCCATGTCCACGAAGTTTGGGAAGTTAGGGAACAAAACTATCCCATAAATGCAGAGGGCCAAAATGGCGTTAAAGACCACCCAACACCCATTCTTGGCGTACTCTTGAGCCTTACCAACCAGAAACTGAAGAGAAAAACCCGGAACCCCTCGCCACGCAGTCATTAACAAGTCAGAAGCATTCATATGCAAGGCTTTGGCTAAATCCTCCAAATTGGGCTCAGCGGCTGAGTGAATAAAAGGAACTGCATTCTGAACTGGCAGCTCAGTAAACTCTACATACTCCTCCATGGTGGGCCCCAAGATAAAGTCCGCAAACGTGAAACATCTCAAAGCCGGGTCATAGAATTGCATTAAGGTGTACAGCCCATTCAATTCATCATCAGTAGACCTGCGCACTAAACCCAACAACCGTCCGTAATTCTGCCTGAAGCTTCTACGGATATCCTCATTCGCAAGAGAAATCAAACCCAGGAGTGGAGTAATATCGGGGACAGGTAGCTTATACGCAACGGTCATCCTCAAACCAGCCATGATCAAATACTCAGAAGTCCAGACACTAGAACCGAGGGGATGCAAATGCACCTGCAGCACAGACACACGTTAGTGGGATGCAATGATAATGGGTATGCAAACAATGCAATGCAAATAACATGCAACAGGGACCAACTGCCGTAGCTGAATAGCCTGAACCATATCAAGAAATCTCAGATAGACTCTCTAGAAATCCTCAAACCCTGGTCTCGGATAGACCTATAATAAAGCTCCAACAACGGTCTCTGACAGACCTCAAACCATAACTCAGACTGGTCTCTGGTAGACCTCAAATCATATCTCCAAGTGGTCTCTGACAGACCTCATAACTCTCCATAAATACCCAGGATCTCTGATCAAGAAATAACCGGTGATCTGAAAGTCTAGTTACCTGCATAACCCCAGACCCTCTCACAGGTGGATGTCCTAGTAACTGACGAAGGTATGGCATCCTATGCGGTCGTCGGCGTCACAAACTTTCAGGGTTGATGATACGATTCCCAGAAGGAGTGGCATCATCAAATCCTGAAGAGGCCTCACTTAGCCAACTTCCAAATGATCGGTCCCCAGAGTCGACAATCCAACTAACCAGCAACCCAAGCCACCCAAAGGGCAGGACAGGAGGCCAACCAGAAGAATCTCGTCTGAGTGTAGATTTCGCGGGACACTAGGACATGCAAAGCACGTGCGCGCCCACTAATCTCTACTCTAAGTCTAAGGTGCACTCAAGCCCAGGTCCGGCTTCTCACTCAATATTAGAACACCCGTCACACCCCAATATACAGCAATAATAATCAATATATATAATGCTGGAAATAAAGGTTAGAAATATAAATCCATACAAAATCCACGACGGGAAAACAAGCGTTAGGATTGACTCTCTTAAGGGACGTTGGATCCCAAATGCATAAGAACTATCGCAGTCCTTAGCAGCCAGGGGACGTTGGATCCCCAGCAGAGTCGCCAGCTGTCGCTACTGCGAAAATTGGCGCCGGCTGAACAGAAGAGTCGCCACCGTGCGTTATTTATCCCACGGGAGGGAAAGGAAACGCTCAGAGTAAACCTCTCACAACATGGGAAAGGTATGGTCGTCGCAACCAAAACCTGGATTCGGGAGTCGGTTACGCAAGGGGAAGGTATTAGCACCCCTCACGTCCGTCGTACTCGACGGGATCCACGCTTGTTTTCGGGTATGGATTGTTATTCTATCTACACTAAAGGTCAAGGGTTAAAAATAAAATGAAAAAAAATGACTCGGCAAAGTATCGCACTTTATGCCTACGTATTCTCGCCTGGAACGAGAAATCAGAGTCAACGTAGTTCGCCTACCTACGGGAAAGGAGGGGAAGGTTGCTCGCTAGGATATCGCGTCCTATGCCTACGTACTTTCATACAGCATGAAAGATCAGAGCAAACGTAGTTCGGGCCACGTACGACACAAGTCTGTCTTGGTTGATTTTATTCCTTCTGAAAAAGGTTTTTCTGATTAGCAGTCCAAGCGGACAAAAATGACGTCTTGATGAGTTCACATTCTTTTACGGAAGAAGTGTCTTTTATTGTGTTTGAAATTTTATTGGTATTTTTCTGTTTGTTTTGAGAAAGAAGAGACAGAACTCTAACCTACGGTTGCAAAGGGAAACTAACTAACCTAATATTATCATGCATGGGTTAAGAACTAGTGTCTATCATGCTCCTCTCTTGCGCAGAGAGAAACAGAGATCCTAAGGGAATAGACGGAAACAGAAACAATAGCAGATATAAACAGTAAAGCGGTAAAATGCATGGATGCAGCAATACAAGCGAGGCAAGGGAGTCCCACTCAACCTCGAACCTGGAAAACAATAGGCAAAAGTGAACAGGCTTCACCTTCAACCCAGCAGGGTAAACAGCAAACAATACAGTCAGGAAAACCAATCAATACATCAAGAGTGAAATAAAGCAAAATAAACAGCCCCAGCAGCTCTGCATCAGTATCCATTTTCAAGTCATCTCCAATCAACTACAAGCTTCAGTCAGCAGCAGTCACTATCTTCACAGTCTTCAAGCAAGGGCTTTGGTTGACAATCTTCAGTATGCAATGGCTTTTCTTCAAGTTCAAACCTCCAAGCTGAGGAATCAATCACCAGAGTGAATTGGGTGTTAAGCAACTAGTTGACCACCAATGGTGGCAAACCAACTGCTTCTAACACATAAGATATTTTCTCTCAAGAGTTCTACCCCTTAGACAGTAGCACCAAGCCTTCCAAAGGAAAGGGGTGAGTGTCTCAGAGAGACTCTGTATCACAGAGAGGAATGGAGGCAGTCAAAACCTTCCATATTTGAGAATCAAGCTTTCTACCCTAGAGCTCTGCCTAGCTCCTAAACCCTAATCTCCTCAACAGCTGCTAGCAAGAAACACCTCATCAACTCTGGAAGTTGGTCTTCAGGCTCTGGATCTCCCATGGCTCCACCATCATCAGTCTTCAGCTTCCCCAATCCCCAGACAAATCCCAACACCCAAACAAGCAAGCAATAATCCCCAGAGGGCACACCACACCAGTCAATCAAATATAGACAGTATATTAATATCAGTAGGGGAATCCTGACTTTTCTAAGGGGATCTGATAACTACCCATAGCCCCTATAGTCCCATAGCTAAACTATTTAATCCCTAAGTCCTAAGGGAAATGAACTACTTTACCTAAGTTGTCACTTAAAACCCTAATTTGTTCATGTTGTTCTCACCTAAACTAAACACCTAAAATTAATCTCTAAAAATATGAATTAAATTGCATTTACAATTTTGATATCTAAGCTAAATAACCTAAAAAGAATGGACAAAAAATATTAAAGCATTGGTTAGAACAAAAATTAACAAATTTATGCATGAAATGAAA